>PVKC010008019.1:17603-28773 GCA_004027635.1 Crocidura indochinensis | reverse complement strand
TTTTTATGCAAGAGCACATACCTGTTTATGTGAGTAATATAACCTTAGTGAGAAAATATATTGAAAGTAGTTCAAGACCTTTTTAAGTTTTCTGTGCTTAAATCCCTTTTGGCTTCTTTTTCTAAAAACTATAATAGATATAAATTATATTACATTTTTTTATTTATTGTGACCAAAGTGAATTTCAAGTCGTCCACATTTATATTTAAGGCACAAAGTGACAGTAAATTAGGGCAATAGAAACAATAAAGAAAGTTGATTGAAGTAGCAGATCAAAGGGAAAAGTGTGGTTTAAAATACATATAAATGAAAGAGTACTACTGGGGGCTGCAGGCAGATTTCAGAGTCACCAATTACAATTCCTATCTGAGAATTCTGTGCAGCAGCTGTATACCAGGAAGTGTGGGAAGGGCAGGTTTTCTTATAATTCCAGCTAGATAAAAAAAAAAAATTGGGGAGAGAAATATCATCTCAGAGAGATAATCTCAGAGAGATTATCTCAGAGAAGATTATCTCAGAAGACTATCTCAACAAAAGCTGAGGTTTGCTCCCTGCACTGGATGATTTTTGAGTCCCACCAGGAGCAATTTCTAATGAGGTCTGCTGGGAATTTTCCCTAAAAAAGTGCTGGGAATAGATCTTGAAAACTGCAAGTATGGCCAGAAAGTATAAAGTAAATTGATAAAACTATACATAAAGGTGTTTTGATTGCTAAGTGCTGAATTCAGGGCCTCATAAACACATACTCTATTGGTATACTCTATTGGTGAGCTACGTAGCTTTTGGGGTTGTTTATTTGTTTTGGGAGGCCGAACATAGTGTTCAGGAGTACTTCTTACTGTGCTCAGTGATCTTTCCTAGAAGTACTAAGGGACAAAATGGAATACTAGTTATAGAAACCAGGCCGGCTGAATGCAAGAAAATCACCTTTCCTTTTGTAGCATCACTCCAGCCCCATATATTGTTCTTTAAACAATGGTAGATTTCTCAATAACATTTACTGATAAATTTTTCCTATTTTATTTTGTAGAGTATTGATAAGATTGTTGTGATTAGGAAAAAAAATGCAGGATTTTCAGTTCTTTGTCAATAACAAAGTAAAAAAACACAATTGTGGCATTAAGAATTTATATGCTTTTGTCCTCCTCCCTTGATATATATTTTATACTTTTTCAGTCATATGATCCTCTCCTTAATTTATTTAACTTTCAATAGGGAAATTAATTTTATTAAAATATAAATAGATTTATATGTCTAATATAGGTCATTGATTTGAAATTATAAATTGCTACCAAATATATACTCTATGGTGTCAATCTAGTACTTTAAGTGCAAAATATATATATATATATATATATATGGTTTATATTTGACTATTGTCAAAAGTTAAAAATTTGAGCATAAGCTTAAAGTATCAAATATAAAGAAAATATTTTGAGTTCTTTTTTGAGAAAGCATCCAGCATATTTTTAATTCTACAGAATGATTTTCTTATTAAAAGATATTAACATCATGGTTCGGTTAGCCAAAATGAATATATACTTGGTTAAAATAGGTGTTTTAAAATTTAACTTCTTTTATTTAAAAATCCCTTCATAACATTTGTCCTTACGATAGAATTAAAGTTTTTTGAAATAAATTAAATTTTGTAAAACTGACAATGTTTTCACCTCCATCAACTAAATCTAACTTTTAGAGCTTTTTGACCAAATTTTAATCCTTTATACCTTTCCTTAAATCATTTTATTTATTTTATTTTATTTTATTTTTATTTATTTATTTTTTTTGGTTTTTGGGCCACTCCCAGTGGTGCTCATGGGTTACTCCTTAAATCCTTTTAAGGAAAAGAACCTATGTAAATAAAAAAATTATAATATCAGTTTGGAGTAATAGAGTAGGGGATAAGTAAGGTTCTTGCTTGCTTTGCATTAGCCAACTGTGCTTTAATCCCTGGCACCACACAAATTGTCAGGTCTACCTGACACACCCCTATAACAGACTCAATACAAAGAAACGAGACAAAAAAAAAAAACTTGACTGCATTTGGCATACTCTCAGGTTATTTGTTTTTATAACCACTAATATTCCCCTTTATTTTAAATATATGATCGATTATTGTAATAATTTTTAAAAAGTGAGTATAGGATATAGTCATGTGCAGTATCTCTCTAAATAAAAAGCACTGTTTTTATTACCACAAAATACATCCTTGACAAATGATACATCAATGCAGGAAAACCTAAAACCAAATTAAAGTCATCTTTTAAGTCTATTTTCATGTAAACACCACCCTTCAATGTATTTTCCTACGAATATACTAATCTATTTGAGAAAACAGTATTGAACTTCATTTCTCTTTGCTCATTTTGAGAATCTTGCGGTTCTTCCTTTTTATTTCCCCATTCTCTCTGTATCAGCTATTTAAAGATAGTATATTTAATATATTAAATTACTCAATTTTTCTGTTTTTTTTCCACCTGTACAGGAGGTACACATATTGTTAATAAAGTCTTCTTTATTTTTTCTCTTCTCAATTATCTTATGCTTCTGGAATATTTGTTCCTTCTTCAATGAACCTGGAAATATAATGAATTTTTGGGCACCTCAATTTAAATATGAAAAAATTTATCAATGTTACTTCCTAATTTGATTCTGCAGGAAAGTGTTATTGTCCAACGAATTATTGTGATTGCAGGAGGCAACATCTTGGCTAATAGAGCAGGAATGGGAGCCAGATGTTTTCTGAAAAGTTGGTTGTACTGGAGGCAAAAGGAGCATTACCTAAAGTGTAGGCAGCCATATGGAAGTGAATGTTGGAAACATCCCATTACAAGTCATATATCACTAAGCTGACAGCAAGGATTTCAGCTTGTTTTTATTTAAATCATGAAAGCAGCTGCTCAGCTGTCGAGCTGTATTAAATTTAACCCCTTTTCCTGGCAATTGGATGCAGTAATTTATGCACTTTTGATTGGACCACTGCATAAATATCATTTGGAGAGCTTTCACTTATTTGTGTCCCTTAAATTCACATCCAGATCCATGATTGGATGATTTTTCTCCTGAATGAGAATGCTTTAAGATAATACACCTGGTTGAGTCCATTAAAGAGAATCATAGTGGGATGCTGTAATTTCAACTTTGGCAGATAATTGCTATGGCAAAATATGAATAAATGCCAGATAGTTTTTAAATTACCTTTTATATTTTGTGGTATCTGTTACTTATTTTACTTTAGTTTCTTTTTTTGTGCGTTTCTCTATATCTTTACTCTCTGTCCTACAAGAATGGCTAGTATGTGATTCTACTTAACTCTTACTATTTTATTTTCTACTTAAATCTTTGACTGCTTTAACTCATAATTTTTTTAATTTTTTATATATTTATATGAAAATTTCAGTCTTTATATTCCAGTCTTCTTTTTATTTTCAGTTTTTTCACTTTTCTCATCTTCCAACTTCCTTAATGCATTGTTATTGTTGTTTGAGGGTCACACCTGGTGGTGCTCAGGATTTAATCCTGTCTCTGTATTCAGGAGTTAGTCCTAGTTGGCTTGTGAGAGTATATAGGATGCCAGGGATCAGACCTAGGTTTGCCGTATGCAAGGTAAACACCTAACTGGCTCTTCATGTATTTTCTAACTCTGTACCTTACAGGGTTTTTTTTTTTCTCTGAATTCTATAGACTTTTTAAAATGTGTCATGTATTTTGTGAATACAATTTTATCAAAATGTATAGATTCGGGGCCGGGCGGTGGAGCTGCAGGTAAGGTGCCTGCTTGCCTGCGCTAACCTAGGACGGACTGCGGTTCGATCCCCTGGTTCCCCATATGGTCCCCCGTGCCTGCCAGGAGCGACTTCTGAGCGAATAGCCAGGAGTAACCCCTGAGCGTCACTGGGTGTGGCCTCCCCCCAAAAAAAAACCAAAATAATGTATAGATCCATTATCTATAATTTTACCTAAATATGCTTTAAACATCCTGTTTAACATATATTTTATGACTTGTTTATTTATTTAAGTTTAGATTTATGCAATTGCCTGTATCAAAGTAGAAACTTAACTTTCCTGCAAGAGTAATACTTGGAAAAGAAACACTTATTTTTTCTAAAACAATAAAAACTGGTAAATAAAAGAAGTGAACTAGTTGAGTAGTTGCAGGTGTAAAGAGAGAGATAGTAAAAGGAATGATTATAGGCTAAAGAGATAATGTAGAGGTTAAGGTGATTGTTAGATCCATCAGTGGAACCACATGCTCCCCTGTATATGGATGTAACTCAGGATGGACCAGGCAACCCCATGCATGTAGGGTCTGCGCTGCACTACATCTGAAGAATTTTGTCTTGAACCAAATTGGCAAATTGCCAATTTGACAGAATTGCCAGAAGTCCCCAATTCTTCTGAGAACCTTTAGGGGACCCTAAACAATAGATAAAGTTGAAGTTAAGTTAAAGTTAAGGCAAACTGGTAAATTTTTTTTTTTTTGACATCTTGCAACATTCGTCCATCATTATAATTAAGACTGATGTTTTTTTTTTTTTTTTTTTTTTACTAATCACAAAACTAAGTAAGCTTCCCATTTAAGTATTTTTCACTGATATGAAATTCATCACTTTAAAAATTAATTGTATCTCTAATTATCAGAGCCTGATGTTTTTACCCTTAAAATGGTTAGATATTAAAGTCTTGTAATAATTTGGTGTATTAGAGGCTCAATGATTTGCTACAGGTCATTCAAAAACTTGATATTTTCCAGGACAATTTTCTACATGATTAATAATAAATTAAATGTTCTATGAAGATATTTTATATTTATTTTTTCAAGTCTTTTAATGTAATTTTTAGGTACATAGTGACAATGAATCAGGGGCATTCCCACCACCAAAATTGTCCTCCCTTCATCCCTGTTCCCAGCATGCATCCAGTATCCCTGTCCCTCAACTCCCCACCACCACCACCGGGCTGCCAGTATAAGTGGTCTCCTCTGTGTCTACCTTGTAGATTGGGTATCGATTCTGTCGTTGTTGGCTTTGAATTTGGTGTTTAAGTTTGATTTTTTTTTTGTTTCTACTTAATGTTAATATGACTGTTTGGTCTTGGTATCTTCCATTATTTCTCCCTCAATTTGTGAGGCGGAAGAAGATGATTCAAGTTATGAGGTTCTGTTAGAAGTAAAGAAAAAAAAAATCAAACAAAAAAATCCCGAAAAGCACTACTGCAATAAAGACAACAACCACACAATAACCACGGTCCTAAAATAAAAGCAAAACAAAGGAAAAAATTAAAAAAGACTAAGAAAAAAGTGGGAAAGAAAAGTAAAAACAATAACAAAACCAAAAAATTAATTTGAGGGGCCCGGGAGAGAGCATGGAGGTAAGGTGTTTGCCTTTCACGCAAAAGGCCATCGGTTCGAATCCCGGTGTCCCATATGGTCCCCTGTGCCTGCCAAGAGCAATTTCTGAGCATGGAGCCAGGAGTAACCCCTGAGCACTGCCAGGTGTGACCAAAAAACCAAAAAAAAAATTAATTTGAGCTTCTTTTTTTTTTCATTGGCACAGTAAAAATTGAGGCGATTAGAAAGGGAATTCCCTTGGCCTAATAGATACAGGGTTTCTCAGTCTTTGAAGTATACTTCATGTGAATCACTACAGACTCCGAACATGGTCTTTTACTCTCCCCTAGGTCCTTTTGTGGTGGCTAGAAACATCCTGCTCAGTCGTGGATGATAAAATCAGGCCTCTGTAGTTAGAACTCTTGGTCTTTGCACAGTTCAAGGATGAAGCCTAGGATGGCATCCTTCTTTACAATTCTAGTAGTTCTCTTCCATCACTGTTTTTTAATCAATTCTGTAGTTGGTGGTCTTGGTTTTTACACCAGTCCCCCGACAAAGCCTGGACTAGAGTCTTTCATTATCTTTCCAGAAGATCTGCTCAGTTGCAGTTGTCTTAGTAAGACCTCTGGAATTAAAGATCTTGGTTATTGTACAAATCGTAGGTCAAAGTCTAGACTAGGGACTTTATTTTTTTTTTAACAATATGAAGTACACCACAAAGAGTGGTGAATGCATTAGAGAAATTAACCATACTAAAAACTAGCATGACAATATTAATGAATGAGAGAAGTAGAATGCCTGTATCAATATAGTCATGGTTGAGAAAAATAAAGGAGGGTGGCATTGGTGGTGGGAAGGTTGCACTGGTGAAGGGGATGTTCTGTTTATGACTGAAACCCAACTACAGTCATGCTTGTAATTATGGTGCTTAAATAAAGATTTTATAAAAGAAGAGTTTTTCTTAAAAGACAACTACACCAAACAGAAATTTAGATTTCTTATTTCCACTTAAAATGTATAACTTGGCTCAAGTGTAGTGTAGCATCAAAGACACTTGTAGTTCTGACATATATAGAAAAATGCATGTTATTAATTTTATAACCACTATTTTCTTGTTAGAAGTCAGCTCACTATATCTTTTTGAAACTGGTGTTGGGAGATAATTATCTTTCCACAACTGAATAGACACGACTTAAGGTCATATCTGACATAATAATGCAACAGTGAGAATGAAAAATCAAGAGCAATCTCTAGTTTCTTTTAGCGTAGATCATAGTCTTGTCTATATGAGTTTATATATGGATCTAGTCCAGTGATATTTAAAGTAAAGAGTGCATTATCAGATGTCCCAAAGAGGCAATACAGAGCTCAAAGTTCTGCTTTTTGGAGAGCTCCCAAACCCAAGTTTGATAAGATTTTAGTCAATAAAATCTGATGTGAGAAAGGATGGTTTTTATTAGAGTATGAGTTGATCAGAACTGGAGGAAAGAAAGCTAGGGCTTTTGGGACATGATTGTCTATGTAGAAACAAAAAGTTATAACCTCCACATAACTATGATAGATTCATCCTTTTGATTATCTAGCCTTCCATCTTTTCTCCTTTCCTTTTTTTCATTCTTTCTCCTTTCTTATCTTCTTTTATTCCTCCCTCCCTTCTTTCCTTTCTCCCTTTCTCCCTTCCTTCCTTTCTTCCTCCCTTTCTTTGTTCCTTTCTCCCTCCTTTCTTTACCTTCCTTAATTTCTCTGTTCCTTTGTTTCTTTTTTCCTTCTTGCTTTCCTCTCTCCTTTCTTCCCTCTTCCATCCCTCCCTTCCTCCTTTTATTCCTTCTTCCCCCATCCTTTTCTTCTTCCCTTCTTTCCTGCCTTCACCTGTTCATTTTCTTTCTTGCTTCCTTCACTTATCCATTCCTTACTTTCTTTTATTATAATTTGGCCATAGTACAGCTTCAAAGAATAGTGCATCACTGTCAAAGTATGTTTCCAAGTTAGTTTTCTCTTATTCTGTATGTCTGTGGAAACTTATCAAAGAAAGAACTTACATGCCATTTTATAAAGCACTTCACTTTCCTTCAGAAATAGATAAATCAAACAACTAGATAACTTATTTTCTCAACAAGAACACAGATTCAAATCCCAGCATAGCATAGCCTATCATGTACTCCTAGAGTGGAGTTTTAAATATGAGTATTGAAAAAAGACAGACTTTGACTTTTGATTTACTCTCTCACACCACACACACACACACACACACACACACACACACACACACACACACTTTTTTTGGTTTTTGGGCCATACCCTGTGATATTCACAGTTACTCCTGACTAGGTCTGTCCTGGGTCAACCGCATGCAAGACAAATGCCCTAAGACTACACTTACACTCCGCCCCAAATCTGTTTCTCTCTTATCTTTATATATAGTAGTCCTGAAGCACATCAGTATAAATGAATTTTATGCATCAGTGATTCATAAACATAATAATTTCAATAAAAATTTTAATTTGATGGACTGGAGATGATTTTATTTTTTATTTTAGATATTTTATAATAAAATATATTAGAAGTATGTCCTCTATGCAATATAGAAAATATAAAAATGTTTCATAATAAGATGTCTAATTAAAATAAATTTTATGTATTCATATATCTGGTGAATTTTAAATATTATTAGAAATCACTTAATTTTTGCACATATCTAATATTTCAGAAAATATAAAATGGCTGTTTCTAACAAATCAAATGAGTTGACTGAATGCAAGGTTAGTTAATCTTCTATATTATCCAGCCAGCCCTTAAAGGGCATAGTCAATATTGTGTAAATTATAAACAGCTAATAGCAGTATGATATATTTTACTTGGAGATATATAAATATTATGTTATATATGTACATAAATATGTGTCCTTTCTGCATGTGATGGAGTTCATATTCCCTCATCTTGCACAATTTTTTTATGCTATATGAGTGTCCCTTACCTTTTACATTTTCTTCTAAGCAAGTTATAAATGCTGTCTGGCTTCCTGATTAAGGAATATTTATCAAGGAATATTTTATTTTAAAGGTTTATTCCTTTTTCTTAATTTTTTTCCACAAAATTCATGACAGTTTCTAATGAAAAAATGTAGTGGAGAATTTTATTTAGTTAAAAGACATTATGATTAGGATTGTATCAAAAATTTTATTAGTTGAGGGGGGTTGGGATTTCAGGCAGCAGGCCTGCCTTGGTCAGACATTTGAGCACTAGCCTTGGGTTTGTGTAGCTGGTCTGGCTACTGCAAGCACTCCCAGCTGATCCCCGACCTTCCTGGCTGTACCTGAACCACACCTCGCCACCATGTCCTCTGTCATGCTGGAACTCATAGATGATAACTTTGAGATTGAGTCTCCAACAAAGGCTCAAAGGGCCTCATACTGGTGGAGTTTTTTCACCCGCCCCGCTGGTCTGGATACTGCAAGGGGTTTAGCCCTGCATATAAAACTGCAGCAACCACATTAGAAGGAATACTTCCAGTAGCAAAGTTTGATTTTATCACCAACACAAACAAATGCAATAAATACAGTCAGTGGATAGCCAATTTTGAGGATATTTAGAGATGGCAAAGAAGTAGGTGCTTATGATGGGTCCAGAGCAGCCTATGGAATTGTCAACCACTTGAAGAAATAAGTGGAACTAGTTTCAGTGCCTCTCAAGACTGGGGAAAAATTTGAAAAGTTCATTCGTGACAAAGATGCTTTTCTGTGTGTGCGTTTTTAATGATTTGTTCAGTGAAGCAAAAGCTGAGTCTCTGAAGGCAGCCAACAAACAACTTGAGAAATAACTACCAATTTGCTCACACCAGTGTTCAGTTGCAGATGAACAAATATGATGATAATAGGAAGGGTATCACCTTATTTTATCCTTCACATCTAAGGAGTAAATTTGAGGACAATTCTGTGGCATATTAAGAATAGAAACTAACCAGTGGCCATATTAAAAAAATATTATTCAGGAAAGCATTCTTGATTCTTGCCCTCTCATGACAGAAGATAAAGATTTGATAAAAGGCAAGGATAAACATATGTCTTACTATGAAGTGAACTATTAAGAGAATGCTAATGGTTTCAACTAGTGGAGAAATAGAGTGATGATGGGGGCAAAGAAATTCTTGAATTCTGGGGAGAAACTCAACTGTGCTATAGTCAGCCACAAAGTTTTTATTTTGGATTGGAAAGCACTACTGAAGAAATTCCTGTTGTTACTATCAGAACAGCAAAAGGAGAGAAGTTTGTTATACAGGAATAATTTTCATGTAATGGCAAGGCTTTGAAAGATGTCTGCAGGATTACTTCCATGCCAGTCTGAAAAGATACCTGATCCCATACGTGTAAAGGTGGTGGTAGCAGAGAATTTTGATGAAATAGTGAACAATGTAAGAATCTGACACCCAAATATAAAGAACTGGGTGAGAAGCTCAGCAAACATCCATATATTATAGCCAAATGTATGCCACAGTCAATGGCACATCTTCTCTGTATGAAGTCAGAGATTTTCCTACCTTCTATTTATCTCCATCCAACAAGAAACTTAACACAAAGAAATATGAATGTGGATGTGAATTAAATTAACTTATTAGCTAGCAACATCAAGAAGTTACACCTTCCCCTGTAATTCAAGAAGAAAAACAGAAGAAGATGGTGCAGAAGGATCTCTCAAGCTGCAGCCAAACACACATTTTGTAAAAAGGATGCTTCCACTAGAGATGGGAACCATTGGGGAAGAAGAGACCAACGTGGGTTTATTATCTGTCATCGCAGTGAGAACAGAATGAATGTAATCTGAATCCTGTTAAATTCTCTCTAAACGGTTTTATTGCTGCACTGTTTATTGAAATACCAGAACCAGTTTATGTGTTTTTATTTTGGGGGAAAATTATTTGTGTTAGGAGGAAAGCATATTGTGGGGATGTGAGTAGATTGAGTTGGAGGTTATATCTATTTTTCTATACATTTGAAACAGTGACAATAAATGAATCCCCTTTAAAAATTTTAATAGTTGCAAAAAGAAGAGAAAATAATAGTATTTTAAACCAAGATGTGCTAACTGAAAACAGGAAAAAAACATATCACGTCCATTATATTATGACATACACTATAATAATTAAATATAATATTAACACTTTTTTAAAAAAACTAGGAAAATCCCATTATTGTGTTAATTAATAATGAGCAGAGGTCATGGTGGTGGCACAAGAGGTAGGACTTTGCCTTGCACAGGCTAACCTAGGACATAGTTTGATTACCTGGCATCCCATATGGTCACCCAGGCCAGGAGTGATTTCTGAGCAAATAGCCAGGAGTGACTTCACAGTCACCAGCTGTGGCCCCAAAAGCAACAACAACAACACAATAATAATAATAACAATAATAATAACAATATGACCAACTTAGAATATTAGGTGCTAATTTGGTTTTTCTCTACCTACTGAAATGTGAAAAAAATCCAAAATAGTTATGTCACAAAATAACTTTCAATATTTTTATATTGCCTTTGACTATCTATCTGAATAGTAACTTTTTATGAATAAAACTTTTATGAAAAGTTATTGGATTTTGATTAAATTTAATCTAATCTAAAAGATCTTTAAGTGGTGTTGAAATTAAATGTAAAATATAATTAAATGCATTCCTCATTCTCAAGCACTTCTAGCTATATGCATGTAGAACACATGAGTACTTTGAATCATTAAATACATACAAATGTGAAATCTATATTACATAGTAATTTTATCAATAAAAAACATCAGTGTTGGGGCCCGGAAGATAGCATGGAGGTAAGGCGTTTGCCTTTCATGCAAAAGGTCAT
>PVKC010008019.1:0-17503 GCA_004027635.1 Crocidura indochinensis | reverse complement strand
GTAGAATCAGTGTATTTAAAAATTTTCTAAAAAAATTTGGAGAGAAAGAGAAATGATAGAGAAAGAAAGGAAGAGAGGGAGAAAAATATACTGTCTAAGAAAATCCCTGTGTTCTCTAGAATTAAAAATGAAAAACAAATCTCTGATGGAAATGTGAGCCTATATCTAGGGTGGAGAATGAGCCTGGCTTTACAAAGCTTTCTTTCTAATTTTCTTCTGTTTCTATTTTTGTTTGGATTTTTTTTATTTTATGAAGACAATTATGATTTGCAAAGTTCTTCATAGTTGGGCTTCAGACATGCAAGGGGTTTAGGGGCTTCAGGTGCATTGATGAGAAAAAAAAAAAAAAGAAAAAAGGACAGAACTAAATCTCCAAGCCAAAGTCAACTACAACAGAATCAAAAACCCAAACTCTACCAATCTAAACTGTTAATGAGCCTGTTTTACTGGTAGGCTAGGGTGAAAAGCATGGTGGTTTGAATACACTAAGGCAAAATAGTGGAGGAAGGTTGACACTTGTGATGGGATTGTTTACTAACAGTAAAATTTCTTCCAAAGTGGTGTACTCTCGAATTTTCTGCATAAAGTTAGTTCACCTGACAAATAGCATTGCTCTCTGGATGGTTCTTAAATTTGTTTTGTTTTCTTTTTTTATTATTTTCTTTTTTATTATTTTTATTACTATCTTTATTTTTTTATTCTTTGGTTTGTGGTGGTCACACCTGGTGATGCTTAGGAGTTACTTCTGACTCTGCACTAAGGAATAACTCTTGATGAAGAAAGGGACCATATGAGATGCTAGAAATCAAATCCGATTCTGCCAGGTACAAGGCAAGTGCCCCTATTCACTGGGACTGTTGTTTGCATTTATCCTTTCATAGTCTGAACAAAATTAGATGCTCTTGATGTTTCTTCTTTTCTAAGGGGGTCCTTATTTCTCTGGAAGGTGCCTTGGTTTCTGCATCTGGGTGTTGGCTAATCAATTCTCTATTTATTCTGTATTTATATTTCCAAGAGATGTGATCATCATGTCTTTGCTAATTCTGGACTGGGAAATTATTCTTACTTATATTATTTTCAAAAAATCTTATTATTCTTCCCTTTCTTCCCTGTCTGCCTAAATTCAACCTTCTTCCTTAGAAAAATTTTCCCCTTTACATCTTAAAGGGGAACATGGATGAATGTCCAACATATAAGGGAGTGGAATTTATGCTAATATAATGGTGAAAGAGGCAATGGAGATAAGAAAATATGCTGTATATTTAACATATAATATGTCTATGTAATAATTTTCTTACAAAAACTATGCAAGGGTGATAAATAATTATTGACCATTTTTAATCACTAGTCAAGAAGTGAATTGCAAAAAAAGGAAGGGCTAACAAATAAAGGCTGTGTTTCAAAGTAATGAGTGGTTAGTTAAATATTCACTGTCACCTAATTTCAATAATTCTATTTCCTACTCTCAATTTTTTTTTATTTTAAAAAATGGAATGTTCTCAGGATTGACTTCTCACTCTGTGGTCAGATATCACTCTTGATCATGCTAGTGTGACTATAACTGCTGCTAAGAATTTGAAACAGTTTCATTTATTTACCTGCAAAGTAAAAAAGCACTTTAACTCTTCTACTATTTCGGTGACCCCATTTTTTTCTTCTCCTATAATTTCTGTTTCAGTTATATGTAAACTGTTGAAACTCACCACTGAAATCTGAATAGATTGTTTGGTATACCTAGCTCCCCAAATTAATATGTCATCAGGTATCTTGCAAACGATAAAACTCTTCTTTTCAAAATAGTTTAAGTAATCAGAACATAGAAAAGAATGGACCAATTTCAAGTGTGCATGTATCCATATAGAATTCCAATGATAATACTCCAATCATAGTGTTTTAGACTAAAATATCTCAAACATAATCTCTGCGACAGTTTTGAGATAAAACTCTACAAACTGAACAAGTGAACTACAAGACTTTTACGTGAATTTTCTTTGGTAAAATTTGAGATAATATGAGAGTAAAGTGAGTAAGTATGTTTTATACTACTTAACAAACTTTTACTTTTTACATAGACACAGAGCATTATGAAATGGTTAAAATGCCACATATATCTAGTAATCACCTGTTAAAATACAGACTTTACGAAGGAGGTCAAATTGTATACCTTGCATTGATTTTTCTCCAAAGAGATGTTACTGGATATTTCTTGAAGGAAGCAGATGATTATATTTAACTTTATGGATGGATATTAACATTCAATTTTACAACATCTTCCCAAAAATGTTCCCATATGTTCTTTCTATCTTTTAACAGGGATTCAATGATTTACTTCCAGTATTTTTCTGAACAAAGGCAAGATAGCATATCCAACTCCTCAACAAGGAGAAAATAATCAGAGTTGACTCCATGAAATTTTGACTCTGTATTTAATTTTGGAAGGGTGAAAGAGAATGATGCGTATGGTTGCCACAACTGCCCTTTGTCTCCGCAAGGGAAATAAATAATTCAAAAAGGAAAAACAAAGAGGATATTTTTGCAATCATGTCATGTTTCCTTTCCTTTCTGTAATTATGATGTGGTAAAGTTATTTCATGAAAGACACCTCTGCCGCATTCAACAGCATCATCCAGATTCCAACATTTTGATAGATGACCTACACGAGCTGAGCTCTGACTCAGTGAACTGACAGATGGACTTTACTTTCCAAAGCATTAGAATAGACTTGTGGAAATCACCTTGGAACTCATTTGCCACACATGTCTTCAATAACCAGAAGCTATATAGGAGCCAAATGATTCTTCAATATTTTTATTGACACAGTTCCAATGAGGCACACTCATTTAAAATAAATGAAAAGAAAAGATAGAAAACTTTTATCCAGGTTGACTCCTAATATTGGGGAACTATAGAAGGAAATCATTATTAAGAATTCTAGAATGGATTTTTCTGTTTTAAACTCTATTGAATATCTATAGTTTTCATTATTTTAAATCATTATGAGATCAACCATTAATTTATCATGAAGTGAGCAGCATTATTATCAAAAGTCATTGAAGATACTTTAAAATTGGCTTAATATCCTGAATAGGCCTATATATTGACATTGTGTTACAAGCTTGTGTTTTGTCTTAGCACAAAATTATGTCTTGTTCTCTGTAACTATATAACCTCTCTTTTTCTCTCTTCCCTATATCTCTCTAAATTTCTTTCAGCTAAAAGGTACTTTATTGACAAAACAAATATGTAAATAAATGTTAAAGACTAAATATGTAAACTATATATAACTAAATGATCTTATATATTGACACAAATAATCAACAGCTAATTCTACAATTATAGTATGAGTTTTAAGTTGGGAAGTCACAACTGGCAGTGCTCAGGGCTTACTCCTGATTCTGCACTTAGTATCCATTCCTTGTAGATCCTAGGGGACAGTATGGAATGCCAGGTATCAAACCCAACTTGGCTGCATGAAAGGCAAGTGCCTGACACATTATACTATCTATCACTCAGGCCTACACAACATGTTCTAGATGTGATTTTACAAACCGTTCTAAAATTTAATCATTTTAAAATTAGGGTAAACTTATTTCAACAGAAATATATTATAAATTCATATTTTGTAAAGCATTTATGGATTAAAACACTGCATTTGTATTACATAATGTATTATATTGTTTCATATCATTACATAAAATATAATATGCAAAATGCTTATATTTTACTATAGAAATTATTATATTACATTATTTAATGAGTAATTACTGCATACACTAATTGATACTTTTATTTTTATTTATTTTTATTTTTTTTGGTTTTTGGGTCACACCCGGCAGTGCTCAGGGGTTACTCCTGGTTCCATGCTCAGAAATTGCTCCTGGCAGGCACAGGGGACCATATGGGGCACCGGGATTCGAACCGATGACCTTTTGCATTAATTGATACTTTTAAAGTATATCTTTGGCCGTGGCTTTTATTTATGACAAATTAAATTAAATTAATTTAAAGAAAAACTTTGAATTGAATATTTTCCTTTACATTTAAGTACAGGGGGTACTTATATATAATTCATAAATCATCAGAATAAACTATATATAGTAAATGTGACTATAAAGGGAATATCATAGAGGAGTATAAAAATCTTTGTTTTAAAGAAAAAATTGATATTAGGAAGATACTTAGAGGTCATTAGTTAAGTCCTCCCTTGAATGATATGTAGGACACATAGAAGAGGGAAAGGAGAAGAAAATTATAAATACTGAAGTGATGTATGAAACAGGAAAGACCTTAGTTGGGGTTATTTTAGTAATATACAACAAGTATCTGATGGATATGTCTGGTGTGAAAATATGATAAAGGATTCTCAAAGGATTTGATATAGGTTCTTATATATATTCTCATTATAGAGTTTAGTCACTCAGTTTACTTTCCTGAAATAATTTAAGTACTTCTATTTCTCCAGAGTGAGTTGTGTCTATTCCCAAACTTGCCCTAGTTTTATTCAATTAACAAAATATATCAATCCGTTGACTTCATTACTCATAAACTCTTAGTTAAAAAGTTACTATGTCATAACCTACACATACTCAGACACTTTCTTTTCCTACAGCTTATTGTATGTCATATCTTTTACAGTGATTCATCTAAAGTATTCTAACTAAAATTCTTTCTTGATAACTAAATATATATTTGTTAAAGGCAATTATTTTCTTATTAATTTAATGAATAGAGCATATATGAAAATAAATATTTATATATGACATATGTAGTTACAGATAAGTATCTATATAGCAATAAAATATTACTTTCTTTAACCATTAGCAGACACATATTTTTATGCCTGGCTAATTATAGTCAACATGGGACTATCAAATTCTTCTGAAATAACTTTTCCCTTGGATATATGTTTCCAGATGCTATATTATTAAATCATAAGGTAGTTCAAATTTTAATACTTTAAGGTTGCCTACTATTTTCCACAGAGTACAAGCTAACCAATCAGTATTTCTTTTTTCCCCAAAGAATATAAAATGGTTTTGACAATTTAATTTCTCACAGAACACTCTTTCTGATTGTATCTTAGAGTAAATTGAAAGCTTCTTTGCTACTTTTTTAAGCCAATGTTTGCTTTTCTGTTTTCCCTTTATGGAATAGCATAATTTAGAGGATTATCATTTCCAGTTTCATAACTCTCATATTCAATACAACATTTTATTACTGATTAGGACATTGTAACACATCTCTAGTTTTCTATTAACTCCCACATCTAATATTCCTTTATTGTTTCTTTTGAGTTTAGTTGTAAACATCCTTTCAAAGGGTGCATTGACCATTGTTTAAATGTGTTTGAAATATGTGCGACCCGCCACTGACAATTCAATTTATATTCTCATTATGATTTTTTTTTGGGGGGGCGTCACACCCAGCAGTGCTCAGGGGTTACCCCTGGCTCCACGTTCAGACATCGCCCCTGACAGGCATGGGGGACCATATGGGACGCCGGATTCGAACCACCGCCCTGCTGCATGCAAGGCAAAGGCCCTACCTCCATGCTATCTCTCCGGCCCTTCTCATTATGTCTTAATTTTATATATCACCATCACTTTGGCTCTAATTGATATATAAGAAACTAATGGATGCTCAGTAAATATGGATTAATCAGTTGATCCTGGAGTTTCAATTTAAACTACAATCAACTCTAATTTTGTGCTCTAAATTTTATCATATTTATTATTATTTTGTTGTAATGCAGTAGACAATAATGTCAATATTTATTTTATTGGCATATAATACTACTGCACCATATTCACTACCAATGTGCCAACATATCTTTTACCACTATCCTAAATACTTTTTGTTGTTGTTTTTTATTTACTATGTTTGAGGGTTATATCTGGCAATTCTTAGGTTTATTTCTAGGACAGTATACATGGATCATTTTGGTGATGCTTGGGAACCACATGTGGTACTGGGGAAATCAAGCACAGGTTGTCCACATGCAGGTGTCTTACTGATTATACTATGTCTCCAGCTTTCTTCGCTAGACCCTACTTTCCATTCTTACTTAGACCCCTCAATCTCCTCAGTTCTGTTTTCAAATCCTAAAACACTGTGTTTATTTGGCATCCAAAAGTCTTCCTTTGTTATATTTTATATTAAAAGACTAAATCAATTTTTATCTTGCCTATTACGTTTTGATTACTTATTTGTTTTGGAGGGGTCACACCTAACAATGGTTCAATATTACTTTTGTTTCTGTGCTTAGTGATCATGCATGGTAGTCTAATACGTTGTACTATAGATCAAACCTTTGCTTACTCATGAAATACAGGCACTTTCATTCTTGTGCTATCTCTCTAGCCTATTGACATATTTTAATCAATCATGAAATTTGAGCAAATATATATTATATACACACTATATATATGTATATATGTGTATATATGTTTGTGTGTGTGTGTGTTTGGGCCACACCTGCTTGACACTCAGGGGTTACTACTGGCTCTGCTCTCAGAAATCTCTCTTGGCTCTGAATCCAACTATGGGATGTCAGAAATCAAACCACTAACCATCCCAGGTTGGCTTCCTTACCACGTTGCTATCACGTGCAACAGCAAACATATTTTAATCATAAAAAATTTCCATTATGAATTATCATATGGATCTTCATCATCATTTAGTCATAGTTTTATTTGTCATATTTTAATTTTAATTTTATTCATCATACTATTTTATGGGAAATTTTACCAGAAAGATAGAACACAGATTTAGATGCCTTTCTTGCATGCAGTTGGTTTTGGTTCAATTTCTGGAAGTATTTGTGATTACCTGAGCAATGCCATGAATGATTTCTGAATACTGAGCCAGAAGTAAGTCCTAAATAACACCATCTGTGGCCCAAAGTCAAATAAAAAATTTCTACTATTATTGTACTATAAATATATAAGTTGTTCTAGTATGACAATAAATTATAGTAATATTTAATATGACAAAATATTTATTTGTTTCTATAATTTCAAAGATCAAACTGGTAGAGGAAATATCTGTAGGAAAAGAAACGAACACAAAAATATTATCCTGTAAAAAGTATTGTTTAATAATTTGTATTAAAATTTTTCCCAGAAATTCAAGTTTTCCTTCCATGCATTTGAACAGAGATGAGGTTTGTTCAGAAAAGCCATGCAATTATTCTCTTTAGATTGTTATTTGGCCTGAAGGCTTACTGGAAGAATCATCATTCTATTAGACAGTTTTTCAGTATTGACTAGAGTATGGTTGTACACTGTGTTGACCCTAAATTATGTTAAAAATCCAGCAACATTTTTTTCCCAGAAATGCTTTATGGATGTGTGAGCCTTTAAGGCCTGGCCCTAACTGAAAGTCGACTGGCTCACTTCAGATTTATTCAGAACAGAATTTTTCAATATCTAGTGGTAATTCAGTGAACTCTTGTGAAGCATATCTAGGTTGCTTGAAATGTATAACTATGATGTAATATGTCAATGCTCAATTACACGTTTGCATGCACCTTAAACAATTCCCTCTCAAGAGAAAAGCAGATTGTCATAATGCAGCATTTCAAACAAACCCACATCCTAGGCATTTGATTTTCAAATTCCTGAAACCCTCCAGCTAATGTGTTCCATGTTGTGGGGTTAATTTACATAAGGTTCTGGAGCTCCTGCTATATGGTTTTAAATCTTAGTAGCGTGGATTATGTCCAAACTGCTATACACAAGAATGTTAAACCAGGACACTAGTTCTTATTATCAGCAGGAATTAGTTTCCTACAGTGATCGCTAACAAAATGATGCCAAAACCTTACCCAGATGCCCTTCATTGTATTTGCAATCTCTATAAAATGCATCTGTTCACTGTTTGTATTTGGAAATTTAAATGTTTTTACATCATTCCCACTGACCTGGCAGCTAAAACCATGTGGGAAAAATCCTGTCCCTAATCCAAGTGGGGTGGAGTTTCTGCTTTAGGTTGGGCCTATAATTAACAAAATTCATGAAAATATGACATTTGAGAATATGTGTGATAGGACTTGTAAAAATTTTACCAGTGATAAGACACTTAGTCAGGATTCATCCTGGTGAAATTTTCAAGAGTCCCCATTGTCTCATTCCTGTTTTATGTAAAACATCTCTATATAACTCTGACTGCAGATCAGTGGATTCTTTTTAGAAAATTTAGGATAAGATGCTAAATTTAAAAAGCATCATAATTAGGTAAAGATAATAATGGCATTTCAATATGAAATTAGTTTACAGAAAGTTTTAGTTGAAGACAGTGTACATAATTTATCTAATTTAAAATTTCTTTCTATCTAGGTGATACAGGATTATTGATGTCACATATAAGATAAGGAATTATAATAAATTTTAAAGGTGAATGGCATCCAAGTATTGTTTGAATCTCACTGTAAAATCTATGGTGTATTCTACTCTCTCACTATTTCTCTCTCTGCAAACAAGAGTTATGATTGCTTTCAATGATAACCTCTCTTCTTGAGATGTTTTTAGATACTTTCTTCAATTTATCATAGTGATTCTCCAAATTGATTGTGTAAAGGGTTTTCATACAAAAAATTATAGGTATTACACTCTAGGAGTTATTTTTGTTTGTTTGTTTTTGTTGTTGTTTATTTATTTTCATTTTTGTGCCACACCCGGTGACACTCAGGGGTTACTCCTGGCTCTGCTCTCAGAAATCGCTCCTGGCTTGGGGGGACCATATGGGACACCAGGGGATCGAATCGCTGTTCGTACTAGGTTAGTGCGGGCAAGGCAGACACCTTACCCCTTGCACCACCACACCAGCCCCATACTTTAGGAGCTATTCAAGAAATCTTCTATTGAAGGAATATTCTAGTGAGTTCTTGGTCCAGAATACAAAACTTGTAATATAATTTATGTCATAATTTTTTTTGTTTTTTGTTTTTTTGTTTTTTTGGATCACACCCGGCAGTGCTCAGGGGTTACTCCTGGCTACATGCTCAGAAATTGCTCCTGGCAGACACGGGGGACCATATGGGGCACCGGGATTCGAACTGATGACCTTTTGCATGAAAGGCAAACGCCTTACCTCCATGCTATCTCCCAGGACCCTATGTCATAATTTTTTAAGTAACAAATCTAACCATGTAGCCACACATTGTCTTTGAAGTAGGTATCTTGATGTTTTTTTTTTCTTTTTATTATTGACCTCAAAACTTGCAATAAGTAATGAAAGAATAATAAGAAAAGTAACTACTCTGAAGATGTTTTTTTATATCAATAGTGACATGACCATCATAGATTTTCCTCATTAGATCTAAATCATTTTATAAGAATTTTATTGTCGGGGCCGGGCAGTGGCGCTGGAGATAAGGTGCCTGTGCTAACCTAGGATGGACCGTGGTTTGATCCCCGGGTTCCCCATATGGTCCCCCGTGCCTGCCAGGAGCGACTTCTGAGCGAATAGCCAGGAGTAACCCCTGAGCGTCACCGGGTGTGGCTCAAAAAAAACAACAACAACAAAAAAAAAGGTTTAAAAAAAAAGAATTTTATTGTCAAAAAGTATGTTCATAATTCATAATTATTTAAAAATATTTTTATTAATGAATACTAATTCTTGACTAGTATTTTTCTTATCATTCTCTCTATGTCTCTTTAAATTAACCACATTATTATTATGTCCCCATGAATCTCTGACAGTCCCCCATTATAAAAACTGTATCACACTGCTAGCTTAGTTCCAGTCAGAATTGTGTGTTTTTCGGGAGGAAAGGGAAACTTTGGAATTAAACCAGTAGTTCTTAAAAGTCTGATCTAATAAGTGAGCTTTGGCAATTTTGGGTTATTATATTAGATACATGCCTTGAGATTGGGGACAGGATATGAGGAAAGTGCCTTTACCCCTGTACTTTGTCTCCTTAAAAGATACAAGTTATTTTTATTTATTTTCACTTTGTTTTTGCTATTTGGGTTACATTTGATGGTGCTCAGGATTTACTCCTTGTTTTGCCTTCAGGAATTGCTCCTGGCAGTCTCAGTGAAAAACATGGAAGGCCTGGGTTTAAACCCAGACTGCTGTGTGCAAGGCAAATGCCCTACTTGCTATGTTATCGCTCCAGCCCCCAAAGATACCATTTCAAATATGTAATTTTGACATTGTAATTTACAATACTATGAATGGCTTAATTTATAAATGTCACAGCAACATAAACTTTTATGATGATCAATGAGAAAAAGTGGCATTTCTAAAACCTCTTTGTAAATACAAACACTCTCTACAGCTTCTCAATTGTCACTATTTTCAGTTCACATTATTGAATTTTCAGCAATTTGCACTATTTAATAATATCCGATATTTTTATGACATAGATTGCCATGGGCACTTTAATTATATTCGTATGTAGTAATTTCATTTAGTGATACCATAAGCTTTAATATTTTGTACAAACCTATACATTTTATAGGCTACATTAATCTTTTTAAAGATTAATAATAAAGCATTTTTCTTGGGCCCGGAGAGACAGCACAGCAGCGTTTGCCTTGCAAGCAGCCGATCCAGGACCAAAGGTGGTTGGTTCGAATCCCCATGTCCCATATGGTCCCCCGTGCCTGCCAGGAGCTATTTCTGAGCAGACAACCAGGAGTAACCCCTGAGCACCACTGGGTGTGGCCCAAAACAAACAAACAAAAAAAAGTATTTTTCTTATATTCCACATTTATAAGCTATCATATATCTTAACCTCTGAGTCAAAATCATTTATGTTGAACTGGGTCAATTGAATTTTGTACTTTTGCTGGAGTTATTATAAAAATGTGATTTAGCAAAGTTTACCCTCATTATTGATGCAGAACCTAGAATTTGGAAAACCTTCCCCCTGATGTGCCAACCCCTTATTTTTAAGTGCCCTGACACAGTCAATAATATACAAGTGAATTTCCAATATATGTGATATGTGTGTTGTATATGTGGTGGACTCCTATATGTTTGTTTAATCTGTATAGTATATAAATTCTGCCTATATTGTATATAGTCCCTCTTACATATAATCCATCTTCCTCCCATCTACCACCTTACAGATTCTCTTCTACCCTATCAACCCCACAATTGTACTCGTTCATTACCTCTTCCTCTTTAACTCTTTATCCAAAGTTTTTAGCTCCTTAGGAACTGGAATCTTCCCCCAGCCCCAGCAAGCTGCCATAATGGTCCGAAAATTAAAGGACAACCTCCCAGCCCACCATGCCTTGTCCCAGAAAGAAGCTGCAGCCACCACTCCTGCTGAATTATTCTCTGTAGCTCTTTATATTCTATCTCTTCTCACTATGAACTATTGCTTGCTACCCGATTCAGCTTTGCTGAGACCCTAAGATCAAGGACACAAGCTAATCCCTGACTTCTGTGTACCATTTCTCAGATTTCACAAGAGCATGATTCAGGATGAAATATTGCTCTAGCTTTTATCCCATCCCCCAGAATATCTTAAAAGGCTTGAATAAGATATCTATATATTTGTATGTTTCTGGAGATGCAGTTCCTTAGTAGATATAATTCTTAGTTTTTATTTTTATATGTAGATGTAGCCCCCCATTATTATTTTTTGGATCTGCTTAGTAGGAAATTCTAGTAGAAAAGTTTTGTTTGAGATCTGAGTTTAGGTTAGAACCTGATCGAGATTTGTTATTTACAACTAAATATGACATGGTTTCTTTTGGCATAGGAACAATAAAATGGGGAAATCTGACTTATGAAAAAGAAATTTTTATCTAATAGAAATAAAAACCCCATAACTTTTATAGTGTAGGGATTCCTTTCACCCTGACCATTTGTCATGGGATTGACTTAGGCATCAATTGATTGAACATTGACCGCCCAACCCCAAAACTCAGATCCCATCCTTGGAACTGGCATGGTATTCTGCACCAGCACTAGGAACCACACTCCCTCTGGGGAAGGTTCTAATGCTGCCTTGACACCAACTAACTCAGGGGTAGGTTCATATGACACTCTGAAGACAATTAAAAAGAAACAACTTGTTTTATAGCATGTTTTCCTGCCTCACCACCTAATAGTGAAATGAAATCAGAAGATGCTCTGTGCAAAAATCAAGATTAATTATAGAAGCCTGAATACAACAACATCAATTCAGTAGAACTTTTTCTGGGACTAAAATAAGACCCTATGGTTGGACAATGAGTACAACTGGAATCTATAGTCAGTCTTATGACAAAATGCTTCATGGGTAGAGACACCTCATTGATTTTAGGCCAACGGAATTTCCTTTCTAATTTCCCCAACATTTATTGTGCCTAGGCAAAACAAACAAACAAATAAAACCCTGCACCCATCTCCCTTTTATAATTTAATTTATATCTTCTAGATAGGAACTTCTACTTTTTTCCTAGACCCTTGGGGCATGAATACTTTTGCTTTACCTCATATTTCTACACCTTCTACAAATTTAGAAAAGAAAAAATAAAGTGGATTGGGACCCAGAGATCAAATGTCTTAGGTGAAATGAGTTGGGGAATATGTTCAAAACTAAATACCCAAGCCAATGTCAATGACAATAGAATCAAGGGATAACAAGTTAAACACAAAATAGATCTGTCACACTGGTAGACCATTAGGCAAAGGGTGTGGTGTGGGATGCATGCTGGGAACTCTGGTGGAGAGAGGGTAACACTATTGGTGGAAATGGCCATAATTCAACATTGCTATATGCCTGAAATACAACTATGAGTCAATTGTAATTCACAATGGTTAAATAAATTTTTGTATAAAATAACTTTAATACAAGTCCTATATTTGTGATAGAAACATTTCTCTGTATAGAAAAAATATATATATTCTAGGTAATATACATTACTGAAGCTTCTACTTAATTTTTCAAATGTTTGTACAAATAGATCTAATATGTCACAGATATTTAGTGTATCTCAGTAAAGTTCAATTTGCTTTGGCCTATTTGAAATTGAGTAAATTATTCAATATTCTTAGTTCTTAAATATCATATTCAAAAGTGTTCACAGAGTTTAAACCAGAAGACTTCACCTTTATATTATTTATCAACATATGTAGATTTCTGAGCTTTATTTTAACATAATAAGAGGTCCTTATATAATAAATTATGTTCATTTTTAAATTTCACATATTAGAGTTTAAAATTTATAAGCACACATGAATGAAAAGGAAAATGTGAATAATTTAAGCAGAAAAGTCAACAAGTGTACATTTTGTCCTCTGTTTTATAATATATATGTGTCATATATGTATTCTTGTCCTTGATACGTGGAAGCTTCATATTTTCCAGTTCTTTTGATATAATTATAAGCTCCTTCTGAGAAATTTATATCACATTTCCTTTAATAACCTTTATGCTAATAGAGCATAAGTGTGATATCATCATTATTAGTTATTGTTCTTATCATTCTTATCATCCTTGTTTATAGTAGAGGAGAAGAATAGGGGGTGGTTAAGACTCTCACCTTTTCTTTTCTTGGGAGGGGGCACATTCGTTTGATGCTCAGGACTTACTCCTGGTTAAGCCCTCAGAAATTTCCCCTGGCTTGGGGGGACCATATGGGACACTGGGGGATCAAGCCGCGGTCCTTCCTTGGCTAGCGCTTGCAAGACAGACACCTTACCTCTAGCGCCACCTCTCTGGCCCCAAGCTCTCACCTTTTCTAGTGCATAAAAGAAAATATGTCCTTTGAATCTTTTATAATCAGCATTATCATTGACAATGCTTATTGAAACCAGTTCCCTGCCTGACGCCTGACTTTTGCTTTGCTGGAACTGTTGCCAAAACAGGTAGTCAAAAATTAAAAGTAAGCAGAAATTCAGACACTGGGGTTGTTTATTGGGGAATCAGTCTGATTTCTTTAGGAAGGAGTCATTGTTTCCCATTCAGCTAAGACTCATATGCTCTTGGGTCCAGTTCTGGCGTGAGTGGACTATTAGGATACAGTTTATGACTTAGGAGTTATGTGAAAAGCCACTTGGATGTTCCCCTCTCTGGCAGAACGTTGAGAGAAATCCCTCAAGCTGTAAGCCATATGTAGACTGCTGTTTTTCTAGTTAGACTAGTCTGCGAGTCTCCTGTTTACTGGGGCCCTAATCATTTCTTGACACAAGCAAACCAGTACAAAAGATTCTTGTCAAAACATATATCTTCACAATATACTGTTAAACTGTGCTGTGTTTCAGCCAGACATCACTATTATTTCTGTACAAATCACATCGAGTTCCACAAAATAAATGTTTTAAGAAATCATTTTAATAAACTTGCTACATAAATAATGCACAATTACAAACTAAAATTTTAACAACACGCTAAAAAAATCTGGATTTGCTGCTGGTTTGCATAGTGTTTTGCGTTCATACATTCAGATGCTTTTAAGAATTAAGTTTTTGTATTCAAGTATTAAAAATTAATATCCATGTGGAATAACTTAGGTTCTTAATTTAAAACAGAACTATAAACCAGCAGATATAAGTTTTATTTAAGATTCACAGAGGATCAATGTATAGATATGATAATATTATTTGATTGAAATAACTCTTCATTTTCTATTAGATCAAATTTTGGTTTATTAATATTAATTTAGGGGTTTTTTTGGCCACACCTGGGGAAGCTCATGGATTACTTGTGGCTCTGCACTCAGAAATCACTTCTGGCTTGGGGGACCATATGGGATACCAGGGTTCGATCTGAGGTCCATCCTAGGTTAGCTGTGTGTAAGGCAAATACCCTTGTTTTATTTTTAAATTTATAACTCTAAAATAAACTATCATTAAATGCTTTCAGTGACACATTTTGTTTTTTTTTTGATGTGAGGAATTTTATTGCTATGAATTTAAAGCACAAAGTCACTAATTTATTAGTAAATATGACAAAATACAATTCATTAACGTACTTTATCAATTCAGTTTTTTTATATCTATAAAGTGTAAAAATGTAAATTTAATCCCAATAACAGGAATATTATAAGTGTAAGAATTATTCTTTTCCTAGCATTTGTCTTTTTTAAAAATAATTTATAGTTTGTTCGTTTCCTTTTAAGTTTCATCTCAGATATTTTTATCCAATATTACTTTTGGCAGCTCTCCAATTTTCTATATACCTTTCTACTTTCAGTAAAGAGAAGTTATAAGATGTCTTATCTAACCATAACATTAATATGATTAAATAAGTAGACAAAAAGGTAGAAACGGGGGTTAGACTGAACAAATTACCGAATCTGGCCATGTTAAGGCTTGTGTAATCAAATTTAGTAACCTTTTTTTCTATATATTATTTGTGCTAAATTGGTAAAGTCAAGCAACAATAACAACTACAAAAACTAAATTTTTTTAAGATATCATAAGAATGTAATTAGAAAACTAGGAAATGAATATTAGTTGAAAGTAGCTGATTTTGTGTTAAAATGCAGGGATATAGTAATTATCAGAGGGAATTTCCGAAGCCATATTACAAAATGGCCAATTTTGAAAACAAAATTTGGTCATAAAGAAAAATTTCAAAATCATATATCTATAAAAAAACATTTATTCATTACTTTTAAATCAACAATAAAAAGCACAGATGTTTTGGGAAATGTAGCATCTATTTTCACTTATGCTAATTATGGTTTATACAATTTCTACCATATGGCTTTGCATGTACAGTAGTTAATTCATGCCAACTGTTTTCAAGTTTGCCCTCTAAATTGTAGGTTGATTTTGGAAACATCTCTAATCTTCCTAATTTTTGTGATTATAATATGCTATTCTGAGGGGGGCCAGAGATATATATAATGGGTTGGTATTTTCCCTAGAAAGTCATGCAGTCCACTGAGTCACCAATGATGATTCCTTAGAGAAGGGATAGGAATTAGCCCCGATTTTCACTGTGTGAGATCCCCCAAAATAAATGAATGAATGTGAATAAATACATGAATTAATAAATAAATAAATAAAAATATTATTTAGAAAGCTCAAATATAGTCTGAAATTGACAAAGTATATTTTATAGGTGTGTGTTGAAAGGGATACACGCTCTCTTACAAAAGTTAGACTTGTAAAAATGAATAAATTTTTGATAGGTCAGAAACATACAGCTGAAGATGCATTTGCCTTCTATAAGGCTGACACAGGTTCAATGCCCAAAAGCAACACTGGGTATGGCCCACTTGCGATGTAAAAATAAATTACTGCACATATGAAAAGGTAATTACAATTACCTTTCATATGCAGGAGAATTGATTCAAATGAAAGCTTTTGCATTTACTCTCAATTTAGAGCACATTTTTATTAAACATCCAAAAATAATGTCAGATTTACATTGTTGTACTTCAGGAGCACAATGTTCTAACACATATCCCACCACCAGTGTTCCCTTTTCTCTATCTATATTTATGGGTTTCCTCTCCCAAATAGCCAGCTGGCCTCTATCACAGAAATATTTGTAAGTTTGGTTTTTACATCTCATGCTTACAATATTGTTAGATTTATAGTTCATATATGTATTTCTAGACATACACTATTTACTAGCACATATGTTGTTGTCCTACTTTTAAGATTATTTGCCCCCACTGAGTAGTAAAAAAGGAAATAAGTGATATTTTTCAATTTTCAAAGTTTAAAAACTAAAACAAACTTTGTATATGTTTGTTTCTTAAAATAACATATTAATCCATGTTTAGTATACTCTATTTTAAAATCAATATAAAATATTGGTGGGTGGAATGTTGCAAAGGTGAAGAAGGCAATTCTTCATAGACTGAGACCAAACTGCAAGCATGTTCATAATTTTAAAGAATAAAGTATTAAAAATAAAATAAAATAAATTTAATGCACTATTTGGTATATAATAAAATGTATTCAACTATTAATTGATACATATTGATAATCAATAATTAATTGATACATATACTTAGTATATTTATTTTATATATTATGCAATATTTATAAATAAATATTGTAAATTACATTTTAATATATGTAAATTTAATATATAATATATATTTACAATGTAAATTGTAAATAAATAAAAATAAATAATAAATATGCAATATTTGAGACACATGTTATGAATTAAACCTGAAGCTTCCACATTCAAAGCATCCACACAAGCCCTTTGATATAGATCCCTCAGGAAAAATAACTTTTTTTTTTTGTTTTTTTTTTGGGGGCCACACCCAGTGACGCTCAGGGGTTACAGTCGCTCCTGGCAGGCACAGGGGACCATATGGGGAACCGGGGGATCGAACCGCGGTCCGTCCTAGGTTAGCACAGGCACCTTACCACTGCCCAGCCCGAGGAAAAATAGCTTTTAAATGAGACAATTTTATCACAGATGTGGTCACAAAAATTTTTATTTTATACTACTTTTCATTATTTAAGTTTTTTATACCTGTGACAGGAGTTAACTTCAGTATCTGGAGCACATGACAACCATGAACAGGGCCCCAGGTTCCATCCCTAGCAATGCATACCTTCCAAGTTGGTCAGGATATGGATG
>PVKC010008018.1:0-28747 GCA_004027635.1 Crocidura indochinensis | reverse complement strand
ACTGTTTAGGTGTTTCACCTTCTTTTTCCCCTTTGTCTCTCAAACCGATGATGAGCGCCTCTAGAAGGACTCTGCCCATTTTTGGCGTATTTGATTTTTACCCCAGTTTATCACTTTTCTCTTCTTCAAACAAAACCGCATAACTAGAACTCTCTAGTCCTGCCTCCCAGTTAGAGGGGTAAATAAGGGAAGTACCAAGACCAAACAAGTATAAGACCACTAAGCTGTAAGCTAGGCACAGAGGAGACCATCTATTCTAGCAGCCCCAAGGGAGAGGGAGGTGGATATGGGTGGTAGGATGGGAATGGAGGTGGAAGGAGGACAATTTGATATGGGAATCCCCCTGATTTTATGTTAATATGTGCCTAAAATATTATTGTCAACAATATACAAAAAATAAAGAACTATTATTTAAAAAAACATGTATTTCTTCTTTATGCCACAGTTATAAGTGTTATAATTAAGAGCATAACCTCACAGTCCCATGAGGCTAGGGAACTAAGTTTCATTAACTGTTTTTCATTGCTGGAATATTTCTGAACTTCCAAGGTATTTAAATTTTATCATTACATCTACTATAAGACATCAGAATAGGGAAAGATGAGTAAACCCAAGAAGGACATATGACCATATTCTATACAACATGCCTGTACAAGTCAGTTCTTGTACGAATCTCTAAACAGCTCCTTCCACTGTGTCAATACAGTCATAGTCCCATTCTGGGCTGATAGAGAAATGGAATCTTGAAGGAAAATGCTCTTTATTTGAAGGAAGGAAGAGACAGATATTGAGAGGTTTCTGGTAATATCTACAACACCAAACAAGAGAAACTTGTGCTTCTTTTAAAAAGAAGTCAGAGATATATCTGAGATCCAGCAAGCTTATAGGACTTGACACCTATCAAGAACCTCTTGACCAAAATTATATAGAGTTGTATTTGTATCATATGAGAATGAAATGTCAAAGCTAGAGCAAAAGCAAGAGCAAAAAAAAAATGCTCAATATATAAAGGGAAAACTAGAGGTGGTTGTTGTGAATTGTGATTTTACAGTCAAGTAACAGCTTAAACTGCTTTCAGGGACAGTGTCAAGTTCAAATATAAATTCCTTAGGTGAAAATTATTTGTACTGAAATTACCTTTGTATTTCTGCAAAGAAACAATACATGAAAGTCTATTTAGTGTGGTCAATTTTCTTCTTATACGATGAATAGGTTGCTGTTGTTGTTTTTTTTTCAATTTACACCAAGATAAAAGAGCTGCTTTGTATTTACAGATCAAGCTAGTTGAAAATTTCTTGCTTTACCTTTAACCCCTAGAATTCCAGTTAGAAAGACCAAGGGATATATTGCAGTGTTTCTGCGTAACATATACTACTTAACATATCTGATTCATGTTCAAACCAAGGTACAACGTAGTCATTGGTTTAGTCATAGGTCTCCAAAGTACTACCTAAATGGCCTTGGCCACACCTATGTCTCAAGACAGCATGGTAGAACCCTAGCACTGCTCCACCATTTGAGCTGGTATCATTAAAAATACTTTCCCAAAGATTACCAACAACTAGTGATACACCTAAATTGATTAGATCTCTTCTGGGTCATACATAGAAAGAGCTAAATGACAAGGTGAATGTTCTTCCATAGCTATTGGTGAACTTTTCACATCAATGAAACTCTAGCAATTCTTATGGGTCGTCTGGTAATTTTTCACCACACACCTCTGCTATTACAGTTCTGAAACTGTAGAGAGTAGATAAGTGGATGAGCATGGCCGTTTACTAATAATGTTTCACATACAAAAGCAGATGGGTGCTGAATTTGGTCCAAGTATTTTAACTGGCTGACTGTTAGTCTAAATAGTTTGGCTAATCTTTTTTTATTGGAGTGGGAGGCATAGCTTTTCTATAACTTTTATAGAAGTTAAGTGATTATGTGCTACTGCTCTCTTGAACAGACTCTTAGATGATAGCATCAGGTTTGGTCCCTTAATTAACCCCTGTGAACAAATTAGGAGCGAAAGAGAAGGAAGAGATGTGGGAGTAAGGGTTTCACAGCGTGGACAAAACCATAAAGGATGGCATGTGCTTAGAAGCATGTGAGTTTTTCTATGTGTTCTACCATCCTATATCTCAAATGGAGTATTTTCACTTTAGAAAAGTATGAAGGATCCCAGAGCTAATGAGAAATCAATGAAGATTTCAACATGGTAATAGTTCTCTCATTATGAATGGCTTGGGGGAAGTTAGTAGTTGGGAGTTCTTTATATATAAGAGACTTGATCATATCCTCCTTAAACTGTCTATCAATTCATTTAAATTTGAGTATAACATGCAAGGGAGGACAGCATTTCTCCTTCTTTATTATCACAATGCACAATGCCTATAAGATCTCCAAGTCTCAACAACGCCACACTAGTATGAGTTCATTTAAAGTTGTATCAAACGTTTACTACCAGGAAGATAAAAATGAACACACACGCACACACAACCAGATATAAATGCACGCGCGCACACACACACACACACACACACACTGTTTTCTATTATTAGAATTTCTCCAAAGAACATCAGAGATTATTCTGGAGCAACCAAAATATAAAGGGGTCACATACTTCATTGCTATTTCCACCACATTAAAGGCTAAAATAAAGAGCAGATTTTAATTAGAGTTTGCAAAGATTATTTTTGTTTCAGTAAAATAAAAACACAGGTGGTTTAGTGGCTTCACTGATTCTAAATCCCAAATGCTATTTAAAGAGAAAAGTGGTTAAAGGATTGTATTCCCTTGGTCAGCTCCCCACCAGGTATAAGCAACAGCCTACCATTCTTTCCACTATGGGATGTTTATGTACCTCAGACTCTGGGTCAGATTTCATGGACTTTTATATTCATCTATTAAAATGCTAGGAAGTTGGAGTAAACTATTAGTCATGCTTTAATTTTTGCATAGTTATTTTCAAGTTTTCCTTTAGGATAAAAATGTAACTTGGCCTGATGGTTGCGACTTTTCTCTTGCCACCAAACACTATCCCAAATAAAGTAATGGTCTTCTCTTTTTGATTATCTCCTATTACTTGTCTATTGATAATTTCAATATATAATTTGACTATCTATTGATAATAACTATTTGATTATCACATCATGAATGACTCTAATTATTTTTATTCTTGGTTGATAACAAAAGCAATCATTTATGTTGAAGTCTGCTTTTGGCTACGAAAGTATCCCAAACTCAAACTGGTTGCTGTTTTTTTGTTTTGGTTTGGTTTGGTTTTAGACAATGATACATCAGTATCATCACTGAATATCTAATTTGGTCTCATTTTGAGTGCTGGTTAGAAAACAAATACATAATGATTTGAAGTGCAGGTTAAAGTGACATGCTGTTAATAAGCTGGGATTAAAACAAGATCTAATGCTGATCTATGGCAGGCACTCATGAAGAAGATTACAACCTTAAACCCAACCCACATACTTTCTAGTACTGGACATCAACTATGGTTGCTATGTTTTCTATTATTCAATGTCATTATCTATATAATAGGAGTGATAATACATCTAAGAAAGAGGAAAACATGGATGGACTTTGAGAATATAGTAATTATAATATACTACATTATATATTATAAATTTACATTATATTATAAACTATAAAGTATATATAATAAATATAATTAATATAATACAATACAATATAATATAATATTATTAACATAATATAATTAATATAATATAGAATATAGTATTTTTTTATTATTTGAGAGTTATCTCTGAATTTAAATACCAGGCATTGCTAACTAAGGCAGCTATGAAGTCATTGTTATAGAGGTATTTGCATTAGTATGTGTTCTGTGATGCAGAATGAGAGTCTTAGTTGTAGTAAATTCACATTACATGTTATCTTATTTAACTTCTGTCAAAACTGGAAGGTACTATATTTGAGAAAATATCTCTAGAGATTTATAAGTCAGATTATTAAAGTGGTAAAATGATGATTGGCTCTAAAATTCATAAAGATAAAAGACGAAAAATAGCTTTTTAAGATTTTATGAGGCAACTTTCCCCATTAAATACACATAAATGAAAATTTCTTCTAAACCACATATATCTACATACATTAAGACACCTATTTTCTTATAAACATACTTTACAAGCACAATAATTGTTTTGTAGAACTATTTATATTTAAGTGCATCCCAAATTTAGAATTTCTAGAAAGATATTTTACATTTAAAAAAAAATGGTAGCCTGTTTTATGTACACACTTTTGGTGCATTGATCTTATGGTCAACATCTTCTTCTTATCCGTAACCCTTAATATGAATTTTAAAAAGGTTATTTTAAATATAATCTTTTTTTACAATTTTTACTTTAGTTAAAAATCATATCACATAGTTGACATAGTTGACCATAATAATTTGGTTCCAGACAAGTTAGAGCAAAGTTATTTAAAAATAATAAAAAGAAAAAGAAAAAGAGAAGAAAGTTAAAAAAAAATAAAAATTACAGTAGAGGGGCCCGGAGAGATAGCACAGCGGTGTTTGCTTTGCAAGCAAGATCCAGAACCTAAGGTGGTTGGTTCGAATCCCGGTGTCCCATATGGTCTCCCGTGCCTGCCAGGAGCGATTTCTGAGCAGATAGTCAGGAGTAACCCCTGAGCACTGCCGGGAGTGCCTCCCCCCCAAAAAAAAACCCAAAAAAATTACAGTAGAAAGAACATTTGTGAAAATTACTATATCTCCAGTAAGTCACTACTAGATACAATGGCAGAAGTTTTAGAAGCTCTTGTTGCTCTTCGTTTTGTCAAAATTGTGTGTTCCTATAAGGATAATAGCATAAAAAAATAACATTGTCAGAAATTCAAAGCACTATTACTGACATCCTGCCTTTTAAGGTTATGTACACAGCTGCCAGCCTTCTTGAAAAAAAAAGGGGGGGTGAAGATATGGGGTGCCTTCATTTGCTAAAAAAAAACAAAACAACAACAAAAAAACAGTGATATTAGCCCCCAAACCTGCATATTGAAGTTTGATAAGATTGGAATCAAAGAGGAGTGAAGAGTCAGGACCATCAGGAAAACAGTGATTTGGGGTGATAGAACAGCTTTAGCGGGTTCAGGGTTTGGCTTGCCCTTTCCCCTTGAGATGGCTAGCTTTCTGTTGCACAGTCCCAATGTTTTATGGCTTGGTTTACATCTTGTTCAAGAAAAGAATGAGCTATGGAATGGCTTGGTTCAAATATGATGACTGCTTTTGTGAGTGTAGTTAACTACAAATATTCTCACATTTTCTTGGTCTTATCCTAATATCTCTTGAGATGTGCATTCTTTTTTAAATATCTTTATATAAACACCTTGATTACAAATATGATTGTAGTTGGGTCATGTAAAGAACACATCTTAAATTGGAGGTATGAAATATTACGAAGTTTGCTTGATATTCTTTGCAACATTTTTTCTCACTTAACTTTTATAGATTACTGATTTTTAGTGTGTTTTATCATTTTTAGAGCACTATTAAGGCTAAAATAATGGATTTTATTTTGCTTTTGGTTTTGGGGCCACATTCAGCAGCGTTCAGTGGTTACTACTGGTTTTGCACTTAGAAATAGTTCCTGGCAGGCTCAGGGGACCATATGGGATACCAGAGATTGAACCCAGGTACATCCCAGATCATCTGCTTGCAAGGTAAATACCCTACCTCTGTGCTATCACTCTGGCCCTAATTTAAAGGATTTCAAATTAAAATATCACTGAATAATTAAACCTTGACTAATTAAAGGAAGCAATATAGAATATTACATAAAATATATAAATATGTAAGTATCTATGATCAATTATATAAGACTTCATTGTGATAATAACATTGCAAATTATTAGTTTGAAATGTAAATACTTGATTTTTAGTGAACTTTTAGCTTAAATTGCAAATTTATAATGCAGTATGTCAGAATTTAGTTGATTTTGAATCCCAAGGAAGTATATGTCGTTAATGTTTTACTTAAATTTATGTTGTATTTTCATATGGGAAATATAAAAAGTCAGCTAACAAAGAAGAAAAGCAAGCTAGAGAATTCTACATGGTCAGCTACAGAGAGTTATTAAAATGATTTTACTTGGGTATTTTTATAAGAGAAATACAAAAAAAAATCAACCAACAAGGGAGAAAGCCAGATTACAGAATTCTTCTTATACTGCTACAGAGAATGTCTAACAATGGTTTTACTTGGAAAACAAGATCAAGATGTAATTTAGCAGATCTATAGGCTACATAAACAGATGGGCCATGTATTAGTCTTCTAAAAAAATGGGCACCCCAAATGTTTCTTATGAAAAGTAGTGAGACAAAACAAACATATGAACTCAACGTCCTTTGTTTTGCTTCAAAAGTTCTGTCATGTTCATATAGTCTTAAGTCCCTGTTTGAAACTAGAACATGTTGTCATAATCTTGGGGATTTAATTGTAGTCTGTGGTCACACATAAAATAGACAGCTTAGACAAATTTAGACTACATTAATAAAAGCAAAGCATCCAGATTACAGGAAACAAGACTTCTATTAGACTCTGCTATAGACCACATTAAACAATCCAATGGTAAAATCCTTGTGAGATTTTGGATTACTACTAAACAGGGTTTGGGATGGCTGTTGGTAGCTAGCTGTATGTAATTATATTTCTTAAAATCATGACTATCATATCTAATGTGCAGCATATGTGTCCATTCTCATGGTACATGAATATATTGGTAAATTATTATGGTTCTTAAACTCAATGAGCACATCTACTTTATGGAACTTTTCTCCAGGTCATGACAAAATATCAATTAGACTTGACATCAAATATGACCCCCTTTACTTCATGTTTGATTAGGTAAAGGCATATTACTATTTTACTCATTGTTATTTGGATTAGAGATTTGTCTTTGACAATTTCATAATAATTATCTTGCCATAACAATAATAGCTGTGTCTTAAAGTGTTTTTTTTTTTGGTTTTTGGGTCACACCCGGCAGTGCTCAGGGGTCACTCCTGGCTCCATGCTCAGAAATTGTTCCTGGCAGCCACGGGGGACCATATGGGGCACCGGGATTCAAACCGATGACCTTTTGCATGAAAGGCAAATGCCTTACCTCCATGCCATCTCCCTTTTTTTTTTATTTTTATTTTTTAAAGTGTTATTGTTATGCTATCTGAGCTTTAAAAATGCAGTCAGGCAAACCACACTAATTAAGTATTCATAAAAATCACTATGATAAGAGATTGGAGGGAGTCAAACACAGGTTTGAAGATATTTGCGACTAGCAAGGAAGCTCACCAATCAAACCTTTGTCAGAAGTAAACAAACATGCACGTATACCACACACACACACACACACACACATATATATACATATATATACATATATATATATATAACTCATATACAAGCTAAGATCTGAGCACTTCCATGTAAATGCACATTGTGTTGACTTTTTATTCCCAACAGATTCCGCTGGAGACTCCACTATATACACTTTTTACTTAATTGTTTTTCCCAAAGTGTTCTTCTTTGTATGGTGCTCCAATAGATATGGATATGGGGAGATTTGCTTGAACTTTGGAAAAAAGTGAAAGAATAGTTTGGTCTATGTTTGGAATGCAATTTATGGATGCCTAATGCCTTGGAACCTCACATATCTCCTCTCACCTATTGAATCTCCTGAATTTTAGGGTTCATCTACACCTTTCATCTTATTCCACTGTCAGCAGGCTTCTTTCCTTAAAGGTCTCCAAGTCCTTGGTCAAGACACCATCAGTTTTTAGAGTCCAAGTGACAGGTACTATTTTATCTATAGGTCAGTGCACTATTGAGGTTAGAAATGAGAAAAACAAGAAAGTGCAGTTATTTGTCTTTATGGAAAATTGAGTGGTTTGGACTTTCTTCACTGGTATTTCCATTTGGGACCCCAGCTAATTTCTAAATTATATAAGACTATTCAACACCAAATACAAAATTGGTCTTGCCTAGATTTCTTAACCATCCTCCACAATTATTCTGCCTGGCTTCTGACCTCGGATATTCTTCCACTATGATAAATAGGACACTAAGCAAAGAAAATACAAGCTGTGGTTTATATATTTTCATCAATAATTGATCACATTTTATTTTACAATTTTTCAACTAAAGTACCATGAGAAACACAATAACTGATCACATTTTATTTTACAATTTTTCAATTAAAGTACCATGAGATACACAGCAACAAAGTTGGTTATCATTGAATTTCAGTTAGAACTCTTTCCAAAGCCATGAACAAAAGATAAATGAAAAATGAATTGAAGGTTTTGATAACAGAAGTGAATCCATATGGTACTTAGAGGGAATGTAGGCAGAATTTCTCAGGACATAGAAACTAAAGGTATCTTCAAAGATGAAACTTGACTAACCAAGTAAGTGGAAACAAAGATAAACTAATGGGACCACTCTTTATTTAATCCTGGTCCATTCATCACTTCATGATGACAGTAGGTTTTCTTATTCTACTATTCTGATAAGCAGCTTGTAAGCCATTGAATTTTCTCATTTATTTCTATTAAACATTATTTTTCTACATACGACTGGTATCAAAAGCCCAATTTTACTGATACTAAACTTAAGAATATAAACCTCTCATCTCTTTGGATTCCCTATGGTCTTATAAAATACAGGGCAAAGGCATTATTTTTTTCTATCCTTTTCCTCATTTTTACCCTTCTATCTCACGACATGTGTCAATAAAGTTAAAAGCAGTATTTGCCTCTCACCTTCTTTCTTCTTTCATCAAAGAATCATAAAACCCTTTACTCCACAATCTGCCTGCTATTTAATTCTCTGTCTTAGTCCAAGTTTCCACTTTTCTGTATTCCTTATTATTCCTAAGAGGCAAAACCCACATCTGAGATATAAAGGAAGCAAAATTCTCATGTTTGCCCAAAAAATTTCCTCAATTATACATCTTGTCCACATAAAGGGAAAAGTGTGGTTGAGAATACATAACTGTATAATTAAGAGTTTATTTTAATGGGAAGTAGGAAAAAGCCACATGCCATCAATATTTGAAGAAAATGGAGATAATTTATATTCTGTGATTTAATTTATGTTGTCCATTTTCTTTAACACACTTGGTCAATAGTAAGTTTATACCTCCTCTTTACATGTAAGCAAAATCATAATCTCTGTTTGTCACATTATGTTTTCCATTTCAATTTAAATTCCTCTTTACCGACTTCCTTTCTCAGTTAGTTCATATATACCCTAGTACCCCTACTTCTGGCTCTTTCTATGCATCTAGTAGCTTAGGATCATGCTAGTGATCATGTTCTCACAAATGACAAATAATAATACCAAGTTTAGGTTTAATTTCAAATTCATTCATTTTTAATCTATGCATCACTGGGATTTTTATAGTGTACAGAGAGGATTCTAGATGAATTTTTATTTTTATTCTGTAATTCTAACAAAATAGTTATTCCAAAGACTCCTCCAGTTTTTTTATTCTTTTATCCGAGAGTTTTATATTGTAAAGTTCTTTTCTTCATTATTACTTTATTTATTATGCCTTCTTTTCCTTCGTTAGCATTTATATTCTTTCTTTAACATTTCTATATTGTACTTTTCTATTTCTTCTTTTGCTGCTTTTATGAGAAAGACATGCCTATAAATGTTGGTTCTTAGAAGTCACTGACAACAGAAATAGCTGTTTACTCTCTTTCCTTCTGGTATTATTACTAATCAAATAGTAATTCTGTAATTAATCAAGAGAAAGTCTGGAGCATCAGATAGCTATCCAATTCTCCATCTAGCAAATCCACAAATGTAAAAAAATATGTTATATCATCTTTCACTGAAAATCTAAACTTTCATTATGTTTTATTTTGTTCACAAATATCCAAGTAAATGCACACACATATATATGTATATGTATATATATGTATATATATATATATATATTTGGTTTTTGGGCCACACCCATTGACAATCAGGGGTTACTCCTGGCTATGCGCTCAGAAGTCGCTCCTGGCTTGGGGGACCATATGGGACATTGGGGATCAAGTCTCATTCCTTCCTAGGCTAGCGCTGATAAGGCAGAACCTTACCTCTAGTGCCACCGCGCTGGCCCCAACATATGAATAATATTTATATGTAAGCAATATTTTATCCTATACCTTAAAGTTGCATTTTTGCATTATTAACACTCCTATAGTAAAATTTATTCTCAGTAATTTATTTTATTATAAAGTTCAATTGTAGTTGCTTAGTTAAATTAGAAAATGAACAGCAAGTTAGATTTAAACAACCAAGACTTGGAATAACACAATTAATTTAAAAGTATCATGCCAATTAAAATATCAATGGATAAATCATCTTGAGCTGAAGTTTAAATTTTTCATGTGTATGAGAATACTCATATTCTTATTTGATGAGCAAATATGGGACTTTTAGTACAGAGATCAATTACATTACAATTTCTAGTAGGCATAAAAGATTAATATTTAAAATATCTAATTAAGAGCCCAGAGAGATAGCACAGCGGCATTTGCCTTGCAAGCAGCCAATCCAGGACCAAAGGTGGTTGGTTCGAATCCCGGTGTCCCATATGGTCCCCCGTGCCTGCCAGGAGCTATTTTTGGGCAGACAGCCAGGAGTAATCCCTGAGCACCGCCGGGTGTGACCCAAAAACCAAAATAAATAAATAAATAAATAAATAAATAAATAAATAAATAAATAAATAAATAAAATATCTAATTAATATATCCAAGAATTGCTGTAGTAACAATCCAATCAGGTAAGTTAATGGCCACAATTATAACTTTATTTATATATATATATATATATATATATTTCATCTGCGATTTAATGATACTCTGGCATAAGAAAATAATTGGAAAACATTTTTTTCCATTTTCGTAGAATTTTAAAACACACTGTTGAAAAACAATTTTTAATGCTGTATGAAATTGGGACTTGTGCAGTGACGCAAAGGATAAGGCATCTGCCTTGCTTGTGCTAGCCTAGGATAGACCACGGTTCCATAGCCCATACAGTCCCTCAAGCCAGGAGAGATTTCTGAGCTCATAGTCAGGAGTAACCCTAGAGAGTACCAGGTGTGGCCCAAAAACAAAAACAAAAGCAACAAAAAAAACCTTCTATATAATGAATGAAATATATTATAGTTATCATAGTTCAATATAACTTCATGACATACCTGCATATTAAAATGTTCTAAGCATATGCACATGACTACAAACTTCATGAAAAGTGCACATATAAACCTAAGATATCAATCAATTATTGCTGAAGTGTACAGAATTATTAGGTAAGGACGAATAAATAATTTGGGGGCCATTTCCACAAGAAGACAAGACCCCATGAAAATTAGAATTTTTTCAACTAATGTTCAAATGGAACATTTAAATTTTAAAGTCTATTTAACAAATTCGCAAACTTACCCAACTCAGGCTTTATTGAATCATTGCTCTATGTATGGAACTTATTTATAGTAGGTACTAACACACAGGGTTGAATATATACAGTTTATGTGATTCCTTTCTTTCTTCCTCCGTTCTTTCTTCCTTCCCTCCCTCCTTCCTTCCCTTCTTTCCTTCTATTTCTTTACTTCTTTCTTTCTTTTTTGTTCTTCCTTCTTTTTCTTTTTCTTTTCTTTCTTTTTCTTTCTTTCTTTCTTTCTTTCTTTCTTCTTTCTTTCTTTCTTTCTTTCTTTCTTTCTTTCTTTCTTTCTTCTTTCTTTCTTTCTTTCTTTCTTCCTTTCTTTCTCTTCCCTTATTTCTTTCAAAAAGGTAGAGTATGTAATTTTTATGAAACACCACAAATTTCCTTCTTTCCTCTTCCTTTCTTCCTTCCTTCCTTTTTTCTCCCTCCTTCCTCCCTTTTTCTTCCTTTCCTTTCTTTCTTTCCTCTTTCTTCTTTCTTTTTTCTTTGTTCTCTCCTTTTTGTTTTCTTTATTCTCCTTCCTTTCTTTTTTATTTTCCTTATTTTTTCTTTCTCTTGCTCTTTCTTTGTTCATTCTTCCTTTTTCTTTTTCTTTCTCTTGCTTTCTTCCTTCTTTCTTCTTTTGCTTCTTCCTCTTTTTCTTTCTTCCTTCTTTATTTTTCTCCTTTATTTTTTCTGTCTCATTTTTTTTCTTTTTTCTTTTACTTTTTTTCAAAATGTATTTATATATTTTGAAATGTTTTCATGATTTTGTTTATGGAAAAAGGAACTTAGATATTATAGACTCTATTATAGTACTTGGTGTAAGAATGCTTAACAATTTTCAAATTAAGTATATCTGAAGAAAGATTCAAATGTTTATGTTTCAGAGAAGTCTATGAAAAAATTTTGTAATATGCATAAAACAAAGACTGGAAAAAAGCTTATTGTTTTGAGAATATGTATGTACAATTTGATCTTTGATAGTTTTTTCTTTTTTATTAAACACCTTGATTACAAGTATGATTGTAGTTGAGTTTCAGTCATGTAAAGAACACCTTCCTGGGGCCTGGGAGATAGCATGGAGGTAAGGCGTTTGCCTTTCATGCAAAAGGTCATCGGTTCGAATCCCAGTGCCCCATATGGTCCCCCGTGCCTGCCAGGAGCAATTTCTGAGCATGGAGTCAGGAGTAACCCCTGAGCACTGCTGAGTGTGACCCAAAAACCGAAAAAAAAAAAAAAGAACACCTTCTTTCACCAGTGCAACATTCCCATCACCAATGTCCTAAATCTCCCTTTTCCCCATACAGCATCTGTACATTACAAAACTGTTCCTCCTTACTCAAGATCCCATGAGTCTTCTTTTCTTGGAACAAATGTAAAATGAGACATTGAGAAAAGCTTTGGATTATCCTAGCTGTAACTCAAATAGGATGAAATAAAAGTCACATGTGATATGGTCAGAAAATACAGAACAATACTCAGATGGGTTTACAAACAAACCTTCATGTTATATGTATCTCTGACTGAAGCATCTTTCTAGTAGAGAAACAAGAATGCAGTAGAGAGACTATCAAATTGTAAAATGAAAAATAAGTATTTTGGGAAAATTTAAGAGAATTTTTTAACAAAAACAATTTAACCTTTCTTATAAAATAAAACGTGATAAAGCCAAATTAAGTTAAATATGCACTGAAATATTTTCATAAAGAATATGATTTATCTAGGCAAAGCAGTTGTGCATAAGTTAGGACTTTTCTTTTTGTGTCTGGCTTATCCATTTTTAATCCCAGACACCCATGATCATGTCCCCATCAGAAGAATATTTGAGCTTAAAGTCAAGAGTAAGCTCCAAGTACCATGAGATATGGTTCCAACCCAACACAATAGCAAAAGTGAATAAACAAACATATTTGTAACGAAATATATGGGATAACAATGACAGGGTTGTGTTATTTTCTATTCTTTTGTGTGTGGGGGAATCAAACAATAGTGCTCATGGGCTATTTTTGGCTCTCTGTCTGTGGTCAGGAGTGAATCATTGGGTGTTCAGGGAACCAAATGTGGAACAAAGTATTCAAATACCTCTAAGCTTTATACATCACGTGTTAGATGATCACTCCAACTGATAGGCATTATAACACATGCGATTTTCTTTAGTATTAGGATTAGATAAAAAAATTGATAGACAAATAAATTGCTAACAGTAACACTGTGTTGTGGCAGGTAAAGGAAATTTGGAAATTTTCTTTGAATTTTGCATTGCTAAATTTGGTATATTATTACCCATAACTATAAATATACCCTCAAAATGTATTAAAATATCTCTACTAAGTTGGCATGAAAAGTTATAATGTGTCAATAGGTGAAGAAGTTTTTCCAGGTAGAGGAAATGGTCATACCACATCACCAAAAAATAGAGACCACTTTTAAAGGATTTTGTAGTTCAATATTAGTCTCCCTGTGGAAAGAAGTGAAAATAGAATTTCGAAGGCAAGTTAGAGGGCATTAATTACAGAAGTTCTGTGTCAGTTGAAGAGCATAAACTCAACATAAATGGAAATGGAAGGAAATGTGAAAGTGCATGTTTCTGAGTTCTCTGAGTTATTCTAGAAAGTGGTTGAATACAAGAAGAATCTTTGGAAGCTTTGACTTACAGCTCACTGTTTCAAAGTATTCAAAGTTGACTACTAGGACTTGTCACTAGCATGGGTTGATGCAGTAGTATTATGGAGAGTGAATCTGTGGCTGATAAGGTCTGGGTTTATTCTGAGGGTTGTCAGAATTGACCTCAATTATAAGACACAATTTTGGCCACACAATTATTATTTTAGAAAGTAAACACTGCACATCTACTGGCATTAAAGTGAGCCTGAAAGTAAAGGAATACTAGTAGTTACCTGAAAGTAAAGTAAAATATAATATTTCAAAACATCTTCATTATGTCTCTTTTTAAAAAAGTGTTTAAAATATAATAGGGAAAAATTGATATCATGTTGTATATTCATTCATTGTTATTCTCTAAATGTACTTCTCTTCCTTTTCCTAGGAAAAGGAAACTAGGAAAGTAGTTTGGTTTTATTTTGGTAAGTCTTGGGGCCACCTTGGTCATGCTCAGGGTTTATTTCTGCTTTGTGCTCAGAGGGGCACCACCAAATTCAGTGCGCGGCATCAAATCTGGGAGTCAGCTGCATGCAAGGTAAATATTAGGTCGTATATGCTACTATTATACTAAAATACTATACAATAGTATATTGTATATGTATATTTATATATTACTATATATACAATAGTATAATATACAATTGTTTCTGCATCAATATAAACATCCATCTTTCTCTCTTGCCTATACCTACCTATGATGAAATAATCTAAACCTAGATTTCGCTTACTTTGGTGCAGTCACGTGAATCCCTTGGCCAACACAGCATGAAAGGTTGTACTCGTTCCATGTTCAAGCCAATTAAATTGTATAAATTAAGAATATATTATATTAAATTGTATAAATTAAGAATATATTATATGAAGTTATGTCTCCACCAATGACTTACAGTCCTTTACCACAGAATGAGCAAGTCCTATTTCAGATATATTAAACTTGTATAGTAAAGAAAAAGCACACAAGAGAACTGAAACTTGTTCCACATATAACAGGAAATGGATCCTTAAATTTTCAAGCCACTGAAATTTCTGGAATTTTTATTACATGGCATAATGAATTAAAGCGAGTTATCATGATTTATTTAAAAAGAAAGATATATATATGTCTTTGTTCTTCCCTAAATTTTTATCTTGCTTTACGGAAGTCACTTCTCCCTGAAGCAACTTGCACACAGGTCACACAAACTGAATTGATTACTTGGAAAGTATCTATCAACTTGAAAAGCATGAGTTTATTATTCTCCTGTTTTTGGCATTTTGGGATAAATTTCAAACCATCTGAGCTTTGGCTTAAATATCCATTTTGAAAAATGGTAATAACTGTACACACTTTCTAGAGTCACTTTGAATCTAATGCTATAATCTTTATTTTACAAATAAGGCGACTATGCCTTAATTTCATAATGCTATTTAAGTCATTTTGATATCATAAACATAGCAACACATCATGAGTAGATGTGTTTTTTTACCCTTTTCAGTTTACCTTATTTTATTACAAATAACATAATATACAATATATGCAATTTAAAGACTAGGATACAGATTTTTTGGTTGGATAAATTACATGTAAATATATTCCTAATATCAAGTAGCAAAACATTTTAAGAGAAAACAAGATGCAGGTAAAATATTTGGCAGGTTTTCGTTATAGATTTCACAATTCTATCTGGATGCAGTTATGATGGCTTTTGTAGCCAAGTAAATGGCTTCCACATTTGCTCAGATATGGATAATTTATTTAGATGGGTGTCAGAACTTTTATACAGTTTTCTTAAATCTTACTTTCTTTGGTAAAAACAGTGACTAATGATAAAATCTTTTGTTAGGTCAAAGCTTGCCATGTGGTAAGAATTAATTTCTACCCAGAACAGTGTCATTGTCAAGTCATTTTTAAGACTTATCACTGTTCACGAGGGCAAAGTTTGACTTCCTGAAAACCGTGTCGGAGGCTCTACACAATTGACTGAGTGTGTAAGGTAGAACAATTTTTACGGAAGTGTACCTGGAATAAAAGAGAATTATAAAGTGGACTGAAGTAAAAGTACAGACAAGCAGACCATAAAACTATATGAAATAGTATTATGAATAGTAATATGATAGAAAACCTCTATGGTTTAGCTCTGATAAATATTGTAATTTAAAGATAAACTAATTAAAGATAAATCTAATCTAATTTAATTCATTAAATTATTGAAGCTACTTAGCAGTAATTCTTTGGATTGTAATACAAATAAATGAATTCTCATTGAATTAGTATACCATTGTATTAGCATTAGTTATATCACAATTTTTATAATTCATAACCACACATAGACACACATATGTCCTATATGTTTGTATTTGTGCCTGGATATATACATACCTAGTCACTTATTTTTGTGAGATGTTCTATAAGATCATAAATATGTTTAATATGATCATTAAGTTTTATATATGAAGAAATTTAGGCTAGTAAAACAGCTGGCTTTTCCAGAATTACAAGTACGAAGTTACAAAACTAGAATTATGATAGATTACTTATCTAGAGTTTAATTTGAAGGAAAATATGATCTATTTAAGTTTTGTGAATGTTAAGTCTTCATAAGGGAATACTTATAATTGAGAGGGTAGAGATTTGATATTAACAGGCTGCTGGATGTCATATATGTATCATTACCTATAATGACATCTGCTACCTATAATATTCTATGTCCTTGAGAGAGAAGAATTTTTACTTTTTCATCTCTATTGAGGAAAATTAATAGGACTTTTTATTTCTAAATGGTCTAAAAAGTGATATGTGAAAAACACAATCTTATATTATCATGATGCTGAAGATAAAATATATTGTTTATCTTTTTTTTTTTTTTGGTTTTTGGGTCACACCTGGCAGTGCTCAGGGGTTACTCCTGGCTCCATGCTCAGAAATTGCTCCAGGCAGGCACAGGGGACCATATGGGGCACCGGGATTCGAACAGATGATCTTTTGCATGAAAGGCAAACGCCTTACCTCCATGCTATCTCCCGGGCCCCTGTTTCTTTATCATATATATATATATATATATATATATATATATATATATATATATATATACATATATATATCACAAATCCTCTTAAATAAAAAAAGGAAAAAGGCAATTCAATTTAATCAGTTTTAGTATAAACATGATCTATGTCATGCAACAAATGAAGAAGGAAGGTGCAAGAATATAATCCTCCAACAATCAACCAAATTCTATAGAATTGATTCTTATACAAAATGGTTCTTTATTTGACCCTATAAAATGCAATTTATAATGCAGTACTGACTCAAAAACCTATATCCTATGTATTTTCTACTTATATTGAAAAACATAAGGAATAAAAATTGCTTCCTTTTCAATGAAAATTCTGTATAAGTAAAGGCAATTGTACAGAGCAAATTAACAAAGAACAAGAATCGCAATTTGATTAATAGGGTCAAAGCATTTGCACAGTGGAGAGAGTGTTTGCCTTTCACAGACCTGAGTTGACCCATGTTTGTTTCCTCAATCCCTGGCATCCTATACGGTCCCTTGACCACCAACAGGAGCAATTTCTGAGCACAGAGCCAGGAGTAGCACCTGAGCAACACCAGGTGTGGCTCCAAAACAAACAAGACTTATTTTAAATATATCTAAGAAAGTACTCTTTTCATTACATAGATGATTAATATTTGGCATATGATCAAAATCAGAACTAGAAAACTTCGAAAAAATAATTTTATCTCAAAGAAAGCATAGGAAGATTGAGGCTACTTTTAGGTATTTTTCTTTTTATTTAATTAAATCTAACAGTTTTATTTTTTGGTACTTGTAAGCAATGTAATTATCAAAATTAAAACAAAAATTTAAAAGATGATGGAAATTAATATTTGGACATTTGAAAGGCAATGGTCAGAATGCTATTTAATGTATTGCTTTTAGCTTAATTGTATTTTTGTTTTGATTTCCATAATAAAATAAATTTAAAGAGGTGCCATATGCCTTTGCTCTTAAGAATTCCAAATTTCCTTGGGACAAGAGATATTACAGAGTGAATATAGTATCTATAAAATGACCTACACTAATTTTATTCCACAAAATCACCTATAAACCAAGGACTGCCAGGGGTAACCTCTAGACACAGAAACAATAATAAACCCTGGTCTAGGCCTGGTATAGCTCAAAAACAAAAAAAATTTATCTTTGAAATATTTTCAACAAAGTTTTCTCTAATGACACCTTAACCTATGAAAGATATTCTCTTCCCACATGAAACACTTTTTTTTTTTTTTAAATATGATGACTTTGGCTACAATCCAGAATTCCAACCTGGACTTTCTTTCATAAGTGATTACTGACTCAATGTAAACTTCTAAGCTTGTCATCAGTTTTTCTGAAAAATGGAATAATAGTTACATGTCAAAAATGAGTTCAGAGGATTTGTAAAAGTTGTAACATCTCCCACTACTATACAACGCAAATACTTTAGATTCTTTGGCCTTCATTTAAAAACACTTTTCTTAAAATTAATAATCTATTTTAATGCTATATATTGAAAAATATAATTATTGAAAAACCTGCTATGCAACAAATTTCTCCAAAACTTAATTTTAAAAATGACTATTACACCTGGTGTTGACTCCATCTAGTAATGAATCTGTACTCAAGTGAGGGACGGTATGGGATTCATATTCAATGAAGACTAGATAGATATTATAAATTCCTGACTGAATTTGCTGAGCTTCAGGAATCCTTAATATTCTCTTCCTTCTTCATTACTCTAGACTTGTTTCTGGTTGAACATGAGGCAGGTGAAATTTTTGAGTGCATAAGTAGTAGCCTATCATATCATTTATAGATGACTTCTGGTATTGGTACTGTCTCACTTTCAACTTATACCTGAAGGCAAGTTATACAGCATTTCAGACACTCTACAATAAGACTGAAAATATAAAAGCCTGAAACCAATTGAAAGGACAAAGAGGCTATCTTTAGAGGCATTGCTCCAGGCCATTTTAGATCTTTATATTGAGTTGCAATGGTTTTCATAACAAATAACACATATAGTTGGCTTGAAAAGAGAACTATATATTATCAAATTTATGGAGGCTTGAGGTGAAAATCAAGGTGTTGGGAGAGTGCGTTACTTCTCAAGGCTAAGAAAGATCAATTTGCTCCAAGCCATTAGCTCAGGTCTGTTTTTTCTAGTAGTCCTTGGTGTTTGACTTGTGGAGACTATCAGTCTCCTGACATCCTCATGGGGCAATCTCTGTGTGCATGTAAGACTCCATGTTTTCTTTTCTTTTTTTTTTTTTTAAAGGACACTGGTCAAAGTGAATGAGAGCCACCCCCATGAGCTCATAACTACTGAGTTATCTGCAAGAAATTTACATTCAGAGGTGATGGGCCTTAGGATTTCAACATGTCGATTTTAAAAGGATATATTTCCAGCCATAATAGTTTTAAGATTCACTTAATAGAACACAGAGTGTTTATAGTTTCCTCTACATCTCTTTTACTTTCTATAACAGTGACTTACATTTTTTTAATTTGTTTCGAGGAGCTCTCTAAGTTCTACAATTATTCTTGATACAGAGTGAGTATTTAATGGCTATGCATTGGGTAGAAGATTACAATGATAAGTCGCTAATAAATTGCCTAATGCATAACTATTATTTCTTATATTACTACCTACTTTTACTATGTTCATTGCAATTCTCAGACAACATCTTTTAGTACACTTTAGAAAATATTCAAAACATCCTACTGTGAAATTTAAAATGCTGAAATGTGGAAATCGATATAAATGCATTGTCCTAAAATTCTGATAATTGTACTAATATTTAATGTTTGGGAAGAATCCAAAAATTTTACATCAACATATTTATTTTTTATATTTATCACTTACATAAATTGTCACTCCCAGATTCACCAAATACCAATTAAGATGTTTTTTGGTTGTTTTCTAAATTGAAATGGATTTAAAAAATGAAAATGGGATGTGCATATATATCTTTGATTTATTTATTTAAATATATTTATTTATATTTATGTTTTTTTCCTATACTTGATCATGCTCAGGGCTTACTACTAGTTTGGTATTCAGGGACCATAGCTCATGGTGCCCATTGGAAGCAGATATTGTACTGGAAATTTTTTTTTAAATCCTTGATCTTTTTTTTTCGTTGTGTTTGTTAAGGTTTTGGCCCACACCCAGTGATGCTCAGGGGGTTACTCCTGGCTATGCTCTCAAAAATCGCTCCTGGCTCTAGGGACCATATGGGACGCTGGGGATCAAACTCCAGTCTGTCCTGGGTCAGCTGTGTGCAAGGCAAACTCCCTACCACTGTTCTATCACTCCGGCCCCTACTGAAAATTCTAAACTCAGATTGTTTTCTTCTAGGGCCTGAACTATCTTATCCACCTGAGAGATTGATTTATTTTTAACTATATTTAAGTGTTATGCAATCTTTTGAAAGTGAAATTTGCTACCTATATTATTTTTTTATCTTACATATCTTGGGCTAGAATAAGTGACTATGGATCATAACTCTGGACTTCAGAGTATCTCTATTTACCTCCAACGTATCCTCCTTCATTCAGTGGTTATATTACAACAGAAATATTCTAAGGTACTTATGCCCAGAACTAAAATTCAGGAGCAATCCAGCCTTTTGGTTTCCACACAGAAGCTTAGCTAAAGGATTAGTGGTTATAAGTCAGTTTCTCTCACTTAAATATGATTTAGGTCACTGACCTACAGAATAGCAGTAAGACTAAAACTCTTCCATATTAACTCCATATGCCACCATTCAGAGCCACAAGGGCTAATGGCAATTTCTGCAGCTGAAATTCACACAGCCTAAAAAAAAATGTAGGCAGTTCATCTCCTAGCTGCTGAATAAGAGAAGGCCTTCATCATATCTGCCTCCAATTCAGACGTTCAAGGTCCCCAGAGAGTGCCAAGTCATAAGGATGTGCAGAATAAATTAAAGTTAAAATAGTGTCCAAAAGAGACCATATGTCTGAACAGACTGCATTTGCCTTGATGGGCTGGGGGCAATGTATGTGTTAAGACCTATCAGTCTAACTTGTCATAAAATTGAATTAGGACCGGAAGGAAGATGAACATTTTAGTCAAGAGAGCTAGGGAGCTTAACAGATATCTTCCTGAACATAAATAGTGTTAAACACTTTTCAACAATTCCTTTCCTTCCCATGAAGTGAAAATATTGAATACAGGCCTGGGGAGCTAGCTCAAAGGACTAAAATACAAGTGAACCTATTTTTGAAAGTAGATGTAAATGCTTATTCATGTAATGATGGGAACAAGCCCTAGCACCAAACTAGAATGACCAAATATAGAAACATCTTTCATAAGAGAATCTGTAATTTATATTTTTATAGTCCTATCACATTAAAATCTTGCATAACAATTAATATTAATATTTAATGTTCCCTCATTTTGCTTTCTCGATGAAGAACTTTACCAGCTAAAGGTAATGTTGTTCATAGTTTTGAACTTGTATTTACATTAGAAATAAGGAAAATTAGGTTGTAGAATATTTGCATTTTGTAAAAACAGAAATAATGATCATAAAATATACTTAATCTAGGGGCCAGAGTGATACACAAAGCGATAAGGCGTGTGCCTTGCCCATGCTAGCCTAGGGCGGACCGCAGTTCAATCCCACGGCCTCACATATGGTCCCCCAAGCCAGGAGCAATTTCTGAGGGCATATACAGGAGTAACCCCTGAGCATCACTGGGTATGGCCCCAAAATTAAAAAATAATTAATTAATTAATTAATAAAAAGCTATACTTAATCTATAGAGCATGATTGAAATGAGTGGATAACAAAAAATAACACATTAATCTGTGTTTGCATATGTATTGTTAAAGAACATCAAAAACAAGATAGGTAGGTAATGTTTCAAATAGAAGATGAAAGTGTATATGTAAATGTCTCAAACTGTAGAAAAAAGGGCAAGGAAAGAATCAATTTAAATAATCTTGAATTGAGATGATTATAGTTCAAGAAAGTATGGTCGTATAGGGAAAGTGATTTTATTCCGGATCTATTTTGAATGCAGAATGAACGTGATTAATATCTATGTTAAATGTACAATGCAATGGAGAATCGGACATGAACCCAAGGGTTAAAGTACAATTTTACAATTAATTTAGACAAATAAGGAATAATAGAGGAAGAGTTGAAACAGTACAAGCTTAGAAAGGAAAAAAATTAGAATTCAATTTTGCACCTTAAGTTTCAACTGTCGATTAAATATTCACATTGAGAAATTTATAGAAGCAGTCCAAGTATAAATTTGAAATTCTGGATACTTTGAAGCTGTATTAATTACATGTGTGTATGTTGATTAAAAATTACATATAGGGGCCAGAGAGGTAGTATGGAGGTAAGGCATTTGCCTTGCATGCAAAAGGATGATAGTTCAAATCCCTGCATCCCATATGGGGTCCCCTGTGCCTGCCAGGAACGATTTCTGAGCATAGAGCCAGGAGTAACCCCTGAGCGCTGCCAGGTGTGACCCAAAAAACAAAAAAAAATTACATATAGATAGATGATATTACAGCCAAGAAGATTTTTTACTGGTATAAATGCTTTTTTAATTATTTTCCTGAATTTTTCAAATAATCCTGTAAATTATTGATAACATTTAATGCTTTCAAACTTTTCTTGAAGCACCATGATTCACAATACTGCAAATTATAGAACTTCATGTATTTAATGTTCCAATACCATACTCTACACATACTGCCTACTTCACTCAATTGTCCAATAAAGGTGATTGGATAAAGAAACTATGGTAGTAAACACAATGGAATACTATTTGACTATAAAAATTTAAACTCATGCAATATTTTCTGTTGTTGTTTTTGGGGTCACATCTGGTGGTGCTCAGGAGTAACTATATACTCTGTGCTAAGAAATGGCTTCTGGCCGTCTCAGGGAACTTTATGGGATGCCAGAGATTGAACCCGGGTCTATACCAGGTAGATCATATGCAAGGCAAATGCCCTACTGCTGTGTTATCGCTCAGACTCCTCATGCATTTTTTTTATAAAAGTAAAAAATGGGTATTGAAAGAATATGACCCATGAATTGTGTCCTCAATGTAGTAATGAAACCAAGAATATAGATCATAGGAAGTCAATAAAATGGTAACTAACACGTGTGTCTGAAACTTCTAATAACTCAAGTAAAATCAATGCTAAAAACTGGTCACCATTTTTTTTATTTCTTGGTTTTTGGTTTTTGGGTCACACCCAGCAGCGCTCAGGAGTTACTCTGCTCTGAGAAGTTGCTCCTGGCAAGCTCAGAGACCCTATGGAATGCTGGGATTTGAACTCAGGCCCCTGGTGACCATTTTTATAAATATTAATTTTGGAATAATAATAAAAGTAAAATTCTTGACTTCATAGTCAAAGTCTTCTAGAAAAAAATTAGGAAAGGTAAACCAATAACAGTATAATCAATTCAAGAAAATATAATGTTGAAAGAAATATCCAAGAAGAATATTATTGGAGAAATACATGAATATTAATAAACAATATGATGGGGTTATAATGGTGGAGATATAGGTGAGGTATTAATGTTTTATTTTGTGTGTGTGAGAGGAAATTAGTTTTTGTAAAACTGGTATAATCAATACATCATTATTCTGATTGGTGGGTAAATGTTGTTGAAACTTATAGATATTGTCTATTGTGTCTTAGAATGAACAAGGTTCATAAGTCAATTATCTGTGATAAAAGAGGAAGAAGTTTTAAAAGTTTAAGGATAGACATTAGAGCAATTAAAAATAGCCAAAATGCACCAGAGACTATGATTTTATTCATATAATACTAATGTAATAAAATGTCATTAAATCACATAGAGGTGAATATTAATACTTCATCACTAATTATTATTACTAAGTGAAAAATATAACTACGGAGCAAAAATTATCTAATACATAAATGTATAATGAAATGAAGAGATAATCAAGATGGTATATATCAGTGTTCAGAGTGCAGTTTCTTTCTTCTAATGTCATTTTATTTTCTCTCTTAAAATGAATTCTTCTAAATTATTAGAAAGATACCATTTTTAAAGTTGATACTTTCAGTCTAATTATGGAAAATGCTGTGATTAAATTCTTCTTTTCTTCTAGTGTAAGAGCTATTTGTAGAGCTCATTATTGGGCGCCTTTCAAACCAAATATATGTTTCCTAAATCTAAAAACATGAAAGCAGTCATTTCATTTCTTGGCTTTTTACCAAAACCTTCAGTGATCCAGCAAAGAGAAAGTAAAAACACATTTGCAGAATCAGAATTTGACTTTTAAAAGTGAGACTTAAACTCTGTGAGTACATAATCACCATAAAGTGACAAAAGAAATGTCATGATACATGGATATCTAATTTTGGGAAAATGGTACAATCAACAGTTGTACAATGATATGGTACAATACTGCTCTAGTGGAAACCATCAAAGAAAAATACTACATATAAAATTGTCTAAAATATCAAAAAATGAATTAAAATATCTCATAAAAGTTATAGATTTTTTGTTTCACCATAGAACTATAAAATACCAGGTTATCAAGCAAAAAAGAATAGTGTTGCATAAAATACTCAAAGGCTATCCTACTACAAAGTAAATTAATCGTTAGGGGTAAAAAGGCATCTCTTATAGATCTTATTCCACCTTAGCATGAAACATTAGAGTGGTTGTATCATAGACATCATACATTTTAAAAGCAATCTGAATTAGGAAATATAAACTTAAACATAACTTAAACATAAACTTCACCAACCATTGCAATATTCTTTTGCCCTCAATTTTTATGTCATCATGCATTTTAAAAAATGAATAGAGGGACCTGAGCGATAGCACAGTAGTAGGGCAATTTGCCTTGCTTATGACCAACCTGAGACAGACAAGGTTTGATCCCTGGCATCCCATATAGTCCCCGGAGCCTGCCAGGAGCGATTTCTGAACACAGAATTAGTAGTAACCCCTAAACACCACTGGGTATGTCCCACCTCCAAATAAAAAAAAAGATGTAATAAAAATGTGTACTTTTGAGAGTATTCAGACTAAAATTCTAAGCATTTAAGCAAATGTAGACAAATTTGGAAAAAGTCTTGAATTTAGATGGAAATCACTTAGATATAATATAATAGATGATATAGATATAACATAGATATCTAGATATAATATATGTAAATACAATATAATAGATATAATGGATGATTGATAAATACACACAATATAAAGTGTCAGCAGATACAATAGTATGTTAGAAAAACCATTTGAATAAAACATATCAATAGTATATTCTGAACATTTATAATCTTACTAATAATTTACTGTTATACTCATATGATATATTCAGAAAATATTCCCTGAGTTTTTATAATGTTTTATATTCTAGGCACCGGAATAGGAAAATGTGAATGTACACAAATTTTTCTCTCGTGGAATTTAACTGAATCAAACAATATGTATTAATAAGTGATATACTTACATAGTTTACCTGAACACAATAAAGAACACCTGTTTGGCTAGGGCAATAATACAGCAGAGTATTTGCTTTGCATGTGGATAACCCTGTTTCAGTCCTCGCTGTTGCATATGGTTCCTCCAGCCTGTCAGAAATGATTTCTGAGCACAAAGCTGGAAGAGAGCATTGAGAAACGTCAGGTGTGTTTCACAAACTAAAGCAAAGATGATTCAGATTATAAGGCTGGTAGGCAAGTAGGACTATTGCCTTGTAAATGGGGAGCCCAAGTTCCCTTCCTGGCTCCATATATATTTATTCCTTGAGCAGAGAGCCAGGAGTAAGTACTGAACACAGACTTGGGCTCAGCAGTGAGTGGCCCAAAATCCAAAATGAAAAACCACAGCAACAACAATAAATTATAATTCAGTCTTATAGACCAGTCTCTAACAGATATTTCTCTAATACTTTGAGACAAATACTTTGGTATTAAACATTCAAACTTTCTCTATAGCGATTGTATCATAGTAAACAGGACCAACAATTGTTGATTCTATCATTTGTCTACCTCTGTGGGCTGATAGTCATATCGGACCATAACCTTAATTGCTTTTTTGGCCAGAGTGATAGTACAGAGGGAAGGGTACTTGCTTGGATGTAGACAACCCTGTTTCTGTCCTCAGCATACAATATGGTCTCCCAAGTCCCATCATATTTCCACCAGGTGAGAAGTAGTTCCTGAGCATTGCCAGGTATGGAATGAAAATATCTATCTATCTATCTATCTATCTATTATCTGTCATCTATTTATCATCTACTTATCCATCTATCTATGTAGCTATTCACCTATCATCTATCCACCTATCATCTATCTATCATCTATCTATCTTTCTACCATTTTCTGTTACATTAATATTTGAAGTAATTTCAAATTACAAGTATTTATAAGTGTTTTTTTTATTTATTTTCTTGGTTTTTGGTTGCTGAGGTGTAGCATTCTGGGTGACTGTCCTTTGTGATATAGATTTATTCAGTATTTTTCTCTCAGTCTGTGGCCATTCCTGTTCTTTTCCATGTAATTTGTTAATTGAGCAAATGTTCAAAAACGTTTTATTTTTGAGTTAAGCATGTCAATTTTTTGTATTTTAAAACTCTTATTTGTGGTATTCCTTTATTCTATTTTAATTTGCTTTAAAATCATGTATGTAGAAAATCAAATTAAAAAATGATTGTGGTTCTGGTGTGAGCTCTAGCTATGTCATTAAACTATTTACTGAGTCTTATATCACTACAGTATTTTTTGACCACATGGCTTTACTGAAACTCTCAAATAGGTAGTTTACATTATCTGTGCTTTTGTGAGATAGCTGAATGTAAGCCATATAGTTTATATTTTCATATGGAAATCCAGAATCAGTATGTGAATGTCTTTTAAACAAACCATCTATATGTTCTATTTGCAATTACTTTTAATTTTTAAATCAGTTTGTTATAGAATATAATATAGCAATTATAGTGAGCACTTAACCCATGAAGTGTTGATTTAATCTGTCTTCTGTAGTTGGTGGTCATGGTCATTGTGCTGCTCCTAGGATGGAGTCTGGGATAGAGTCTTCCGTTATGTTTTCAGAAGATCCGTTCAGTTGGAATTGTCTCAGTCAGATGTCTGGAATTAGAGATCTTGTTTGTTGTACAGATCATAGACCAAAACCTAGATTTTTTCAGTCCTAATTTTCATCAAATCATTTGTTCTACTCTATAAATCTTTTTTACATGTAATTTTGAAATTTGTAAGTCTGTTTTAATATTTATGTATTATATGGAAAATTTATTTTGTCTATGGTATAACAAAGAGGTCTGCTTTTCAATAAAACAGTCAATGCTTTTCAACCATTTATTGAATTATGTATGTTTTTTCCCATTAGTTGTATTGAAACCACTTCATTATATAAGTAATGTAATTATGAGTTTCTGGGGTTGTTGTTGTTGTTGTTGTTGTTATGTTTGTGTTTGGTTTGGGGTCACACCCAGTGTCACTCAGGGGTTACTTCTGGCTAAGAGCTCAGAAATCACTCCTGGATCAGGGGACCATATGGGACCTGGGGATTGAACCACTTTACCTCCTAAGTCAGCTTCATGCAAGGTGAATGCCCTATCGCTGTGCCACCACTCTGACCCTGATTCTGAGCTTCTAATGTGTTCTAATGACACACTCATTTTTTATTGCCTTTAAATTAATATTTTAATGGGGCCCGGGAGATAGCATGGAGGTAAGGCGTTTGCCTTTCATGCAAAAGGTCATCGGTTCAAATCCCGGTGCCCCATGTGGTACCCCGTGCCTGCCAGGAGCAATTTCTGAGCATGGAGCCAGGAATAACCCCTGAGCACTGTCGAATGTGACCCCCCCCCAAAAATTAATATTTTAAAAATAGTTTTGATGCATGAGAATACACATTTCCCAACTTTGTTTTACTTCAAATTCATCTGTCTTAACCCTTTACTATATAATAAAAAAAATTAGGATTCACTTTCAAAATTTATAATAATTTTTAGAATTATTGTAATTTATATTGTAACATTTTCTCTGTTAATTGGGTGTTATTAAATGTCTCTATTGTGTTACCAGTGCTATTATTCAGGGATATTCTTACTTTGACTTAATTTTTGTTTGTACTTATAATAATTTTACTATATTTGTAACATTATCTTCCTTTTTTATATTTTCTTAGGTACACTGAGGTATCTTCTGATAATTCTGTTTTTGTTTTTGTTTTTATTGGGCCACACCTGGTGATACTCAGTGGTTACTCCTGGCTATGCACCTAGAAATTGTTCCTGACTTGGGGGACCATATGTGTTGCTGGGGATAGAACCGTGGTGCAGCCTAGGCTAGTGCCGGCAAGGCAGAAGCCTTACTGCTTCGTCCCACTGCTCTGGTCCATGATAATTCTTAATATCTTTATATTTGTTTCTATATGTACCATCTAATGGTTACATAGAACTTTGAAATAACATTGATCTGAAAACAAGATTCCAGTAGAATCTTTACTATTATCTTTCTACTTTATTTATTTATATTTTGGTTTTTTGTGGGGAGAGGGTCACAACTAGCAGCAGTCAGAGGTTATTCCTGGTGCTGGTGTT
>PVKC010008017.1:0-28727 GCA_004027635.1 Crocidura indochinensis | reverse complement strand
GGGTCACACCCGGCAGCGCTCAGGGGTTACTCCTGGCTCCATGCTCAGAAATTGCTCCCAGCAGGCACAGGGGACCATATGGGGCACCGGGATTCGAACCGATGACCTTTTGCATGAAAGGCAAACGCCTTACCTCCATGCTATCTCCCGGGCCCCTTTTTTTTTGGTTTTTGGGCCACACTGTTTGACGCTCAGGGGTCACTCCTGGCTATGCGCTTAGAAATCGCTCCTGGCTTGGGGGGACCATTTGGGACTCCGGGGGATCGAGCTGCAGTCCATCCTACGCTAGCGCTTGCAAGGCAGACACCTTACCTCTAGCGCCACCTTCCCGGCCCCCCCATACTATCTCTTATCTCTAGGATGCCACGGCTTTTATCTGCACCATCCTGTTGCTCTATTTGAGACTATTGATTAAACATGTTAAAATCATACAGTTGTGTTTGTCCTTTGCTCATCTAGATTCTTTCAGTACATTTTCAGTTGGAGTGCAGAATTACATTAACTGAGTGACATTATAGCATGGGCATATGGATAATTATAAAAACATTTTTGTAAATGTTATGAATTATGAAATTTATATCTAGAATGTTATAGAATTTTTACTTAGTTTAATAAAACTTACACATTAAAGAACATAATGCATAATCCCTATCTTTGGTAAATCTAATTTAGAGAAAAATTTAATCCTAAGTATTAGAAATCTGTTGAAAGTCCAACAAAACAAAGAATCATACAATTAGTTTGAAATTTTTATAGTCACCACTAAAAGCATATATAAAAATAAGTTTTGTGTCATTAAAGTGCCCAAAATATAATGTTAATAAAAAAATAGTGCCTAAGCAGTATGATGCCTAACTCAAATAAAAAATACAACAAAGGTCTGCAAATATGTTCATGCATGAGTGTGTGTAAGTAAGTGTGTGTGAGAGAGCTCATACATATGTTTGCAAGAAGCATGATTGAATATAAAACAGTGTAGATTTTTTGCTCTAGGATGGGACATGGTTGATTTCAAGATAATTTTGGTAATTATTCTAGCATCATGGCTCTACTGTGTATGGATTGAGCAGCTGGAATTGATTTCCAAGTCCATCATTTATTGTTTGCTTTTAGGCATTAGTTGTTTCTCATGTGAAATGGGGGAATTATTATATACTTCTACATACTTCTTGGGTTGCTGCCAAAATTAATTGGAATAGCATAAATATATAACAAATAGCATAATCATTGACATGGTAATCCTTCAAATAGGGTAGTTGCTAATTACTATTTCTTACTTTATACTTTCCTGAGTTGTTAAAAATTCCTGAAGAATTTGTTCATTTTCTAACTAGAAAGTGAAAAACCTGGAAATTCAGAAGTTTATTGAGAAATTATAGCAGATTAAGTCTGTAACCAGCAAGTTGGGTGTAAAGGACACTAAGGCAAAAGCTGTTAGTTCACCATAATATAATGTTATAAAAATTAAGTTAAATAATATATTATTTATCTTGCTTTTATAAATGAAGCTTTAATCTTTGGCTAATATTTTTACTGATAGAAAGGGTAAGAAATGAAATTTCAAACAAAACCCACATGTTTTATTTCTAAAACCCACATGTTTCTAAAGTTCTGGGTGTTCCTACCTAGATAGGTAACAGAAAAAGAAATCCAGAAACCATTACCAAAGTAGCAAAGCTACTCATAGCAAGAGGCTATGAGTGTCCTAGGTAGGAGAACAGGGAGGAGGTGGAAACTGTATTAGGCCCTTAGAGATCAGTATTAATCATATAGGAAAGGGATAGGCCTGTAAATGCATTTAACTAAAAAAGAAAAGACCATAAAATTGTAGTATTTTTTTCACTCTTTAAATCTCTAGGTTTTTTAATGAGTGGAAAAAAGATTTTAAATTTTTCTATAGTTTTACCATTGCATTTTCTTTCCTGTGTTGCCACACTTTCAGTGACCTTTATTGTGCCTTTAAAATATTTCCCAGGCAGTATAGTATTTCTATCCAGTGAGAGAACATTAAATGGAGTTTATGGGGGAGTAGACATAAAAATAGAGAATGAGGGGCTGGGCGGTGGCGCTAGAGGTAAGGTGCCTGCCTTTGCCTGTGCTAGCCTAGGACGGACCGCGGTTTGATCCCCTGGTTTCCCATATGGTCCCCCAAGCCAGGAGCAACTTCTGAGCACATAGCCAAGAGTAATCCCTGAGCATCACCAGGTGTGCCCCCCCCCAAAAAAAAGAGAGAATGAAAGAACATCTAAAAATTCAGTTCTAGAACCTTCCAGATCCATAAGTATGCACAGCATCTCACACTATCTATGCTAAGGCTAGTATAGAAGCCCCAACAAGACTTTCTTCACAAAATAAATAATTTCCAGTTCCATCATTGCACTAAATCCTCCAATGGGGTACATTGTTCTGAGCTACTGTCATCACTCATAGCTCGTGACAGCTGAGAGATTGTTTCAATTATAAACGTGAGTGTAATTTAGGAGAACCAAGGAAAATGTGGCTGTCACTGGATAATAAGTATAGATTTTAATAGTCATCTGCTGATTTTTGAGGTCTTGAATCCTTTTGTTCATTGATTAGATCAGGGTGTCAATCTGTTAGACAGACATTGAATGTAAAGGGAGTGTTAAATTAACCTCTAGAGAATATAGGTTCTCAAAAAACTTAGATTTTGTAATAAAAATACCATTCCCTACTTATTTGTTCATGAGCTAGTTATTAGTTAACTATTCTTTACCAGGATAAAATAAGTTTTGTGACATTTAAGTGCCCAAAATAAAATATTGATATAATGGAATATAATGGAGTGGGAAGAAAATACTCTATGGCATCAGGTCAGTAATAATAACATAAAATTATATAATAACATAAAATAACATAAAATAAAATAATAACATAAAATTAAATATGTTTTAGAGTCATGCTGAAGAACTTTTAGGAAGTAGATTAACATATAAATGAGTTGTAGCCCAGTCATCAAGATAGAGGCAGGTTATTACTAAATAAAATGATAGGGATAAGATATGTGAAGAATTAGTCAGTAAATAAGTTGCATAGTCTAATGGCAAGAATGAAAGCCTCAGGGTATCATGTTAAGCAAAATAAGTCAGATGGAGAGTGACAAGTACAGGAAGAACTCTCTCATCTAAGGTACACACAGTACACAAAGGAATACACTGTATTAGACATGACCAAACCATTATATAGAATTACAGAAATGAGATTACCAAGCAGAAGGGAGTACACAGGTTGGAAAAGGAAGAGTCAAACAAGAAGTAACATAAGGATAGTGATTAGAGGGTCTGGAACACTTGAACACTGTGTATCAAAAGCATAAATGTTACCACTATTTTAACAATGTTAACTAATCTATAATAATTTATGCAAAAACTCAGAACTTATTCATTTAAAGGATATTTATATTCATTATTTTCATTGTCATTGGTCATTCGTGAATAATATAAATGAAGTTTAACTGAAAGAGAACTTGAGTCCTAATAAAACCAGGTCAAAGAAACTAAAAGCTGAATTCAGTATAAAATACCAGAAAACCTGTGAGAAATGATCGAAAATATTGAGACCCTCTCATCTTGTCTTAACAGATAAGAAAGAAGAGAGCTCAAATATAATTAAACTCTCTTTTCAGGCAAGAACTTTGAGGACTGAATCCAGCCTCTTCACACCTGAGGTGTGGTTTGTCACTAATCAAAATCTTTCTTCTTTCATTATGGCATCAGGTTGATACTGACATTCAAGTGACAATGCAGCGAAACCTTTGAGGTTGTAATATGTCAAATTTTAAACAAAAAAAGTTTCAAAAAAAACTTCTAAAAGAAAATTAGTGAATTAAGAAAATCCCTAAAAATGCTGTACACAAATGTACTATAATTTAACAATAATTATATTGTTAAGCAAGGAAGAACACATAATAAAAAGATTCTCTGTGACTTTGATACCAATTATGAATGCTTTAGGAAATCAGTATGATTTCCTCTATTAAGACATTAAGTTTAAAAAGCAGGATAATTCTTTTTTTTTCAGAAACAGTTCATTTCACAAAGATGAAGGGTGCATATATTTGGAGATACATGTGTGGTGAAGGAGGGGTGTGAAGAATAAGAAAGGGTAAGAGTAATAAAATTAATATATCAACAATTACATTCGTTTATATGCAATATTTGGGGGACATGTTATAAAAACAATTAAAAAACAGAGACATTGATGTGTCTAGTAGACTCTATTTCTTTTAAAGACTTTCCTTTCTAGTGTATTTAAGTCAAAGTTCTCAAAGCTCTCACTTGTGCCTATCATATCAATATTGTCAAGTCTCGCTTGTTGAAATGAGTGGGATTTGAAGACTTCTGAGTGTGCGATTACATTTTCCATTTATGTTCAGAGAATATGGCTAAGTGAAAATGAAGCCAAGAGTTGTGGGGAATCAGAGGAATTTAAGGGAGAGACAGCTTCAAATGAATGAAACCAAATAGATTCATTGCTTCAGGTGATCAAAGGATAGTCTCAATGAAGAATGGGGCAGAGACTGGGGGGAGGGGCTGATACAGATGATTATAAATGTATTTTTACCTTAATTGCTCTAACTAAATTACTTGTGGCAACAAATGTTAAAATTTTATTGAAATAAGTCTATTTTTCTCTAAGTTTCAAAAAAACTAAAAATGATCTTTCCATCATCATTAAAATAACAGCAAAAATAGCTCTTGGTTTTTTTCATGTTTTAGAATTTAGCAAGAGACAAAGACCTATCATTTTAAAAATGTGATGCCTTCACTAAGATTGTTCAAATTCCAGGAGATAAATTGATGTTTTTCCATAACTGAAAAACTACAATCCTAAATTTAACCCTAATTACACCTGAAATTTCACCCAAATTCTATATAATGGAAGGTACCAGGCAACAAAATTACCAGGTGGTTTTTAGTAGCGACAGGAATTGTTATTGATAGAACATTTACATGACTGTCAACTTATTTTTATATAATTCTTACTATTTTTTTCTTCATACCACTACAAGAGAAAAACTTTTAAGTTTGCCAAGAAATCTAGATGTTTTTGGAAAAAAAAATTAACATGGTAAAAATGCTTAACATTTATTTTTCAAGGGACAAAAATATTTCCCCTAGTAGCCAGTAGAGGATGCTGTTGGCATTTGATTTAATGTTATAGCTTGACCTGGAAGTTTCCTTTTAATTAATTCAATGTTTGAAATCAAACCACTGTTTAAATGTAATGATATTAATATGCAAGGATAGACATGTAAATATGGAGATTTTCCATTCCCATTAAACTTTTTACAGAAACAAAAAGTTTCTGGTTCTTCAGTGGGTCTCCTTTGGCACACTTAAAATATAGAAATGCAGGTTCAATTCAGAATTGAGTTCATGCACCTAGGCTGTGTTTTCACATTTCTAAAACTTATTGCTGAACAAAAAATAAATAAATAAAACTCCTTTATCCTACTCTTTAAAGAAATAAAATAAAGGAATAAATATACAAGATAGTTTAATAAGTGAATGTCTTGAGCCCAGGGCTAACAGTTCTCCATAGTTAAGGTTCTGGGACGATTTGCTAGTACACTCATAGTGATTATTTTTTTATTCCTCCAGCCTCAATTTTGGCAATTGTAATATTAAAGAAATTGTGTTATGGTTGGGCTTTAAAAGATATTTCCTTTTCAAAATTAAGTAAAAAATGAATTGAAAGCTGATGATTTTTGAAACCTTCCCAAGCTTATCTATCTCTTGCTGGACACCAATATACAGTGTTCACACAGGCTGCAGTTGAAACAATCTGCAATGACCTTACAGGGAGAAGGGGAAAAGTTACTCTGATCTGACATCTTAAATGTCTCCTGAGATTTACTTAGTTGTCTACTCTCTGGATAAGAGGAAGCTTAGAATGAGTTAAAAATATTCATTTGAATACATCTGGATTTCTTTTCTTTAAAATGTGAGCATAAAAGTGACCTATTCAATTTTTTTTCTTGTGGGGGAAGTGTCTCCTAAGCAGTACTAGCATGCTGGGGATGGGGGAAAGTGGGAGGTACTCCTAGTAATCTTTTGTCAACCTGCTATTCTTTATTAAACATTTAAATGATCAATATTCATGACATAGAATCTCACCAAACTTTAAACTTACTTAAAGAAAAAAGTGTTCAATGCTGATATACATTAATAGATGGTTACTAGACACATCACCCAATCCTTGTCCATAGCGTAAGATTGCCTACTAATTTAACTGAAAGCCTAAAAAAGATGTAGGACTAATTGTGTTCCCGAGTACATAATAGTGTCATTTTTTAGGACAGCATAACAGACTGAAGTTTGCCAACAAAATGCAAACTCAAAACCATTTCTCAGTTTTGCTAAATATCAAGTGGGGCTTCTTGGAAAAGCGAGAGACAGACAAACAGAAATGTTTTTCTCACCTGAATGGGGGCATAGTACTGTGCTATTTCTGGTTCTGTGCATTTCATCAAGCCATTTGGGACTTGGTTTATATTTTGCATTGATTTCTGGGCCAGCTGATCAGCATTAAGTGTTCTGCTTTGCCTGAGAGAAGTTATTAGAGAGGGAAAAGACAGGTACACTGGGAAGACAAGGAACAAAAACACTGTACTGAACTTCCTGTGCAGTTTAGACAGCAAGGACAAGAGCCATAAAACACTATTAGACATAATTTTAGGTGAAATTTTTTTTCCATGTGAAGCATTAATTTTAATTGCGACTTTATATATAAGCTCTCATTTGAATAATAATGTAAAATTAAATTTAAATTGTAAATAACGTCCAGATACTAGTTGTTTCCTGGCGCAAATTCTTTAGCACATATGGTGCTAGCATAAGCTTGTGCCTGTCTGCCTACTCTGGGTAATTTTGCATGCAAATAGTTTTAGTGCCTATGTTGAGGTGCTAAAACGTGTTTAGTACACTTGAAAATATTTGCATTGCAAAAGGAGAGCAAATCTCCTGAGGAAAATCAAATTGATATTTTGTATTAAGAGACCACTCTGGGCAGTACATGGCATTCTTTTCTGGAGAATTCTGTTTACAGTGCAACTAGAATTTTTAATTGACCTTTCGAAAAGAGGCCTGGCTACAGCTTTGCCAGGTTTCTAAACCGTTGGGCCATCTTCTGGCAACGCTCACCACATTTATTAATCAGTAGGAGAAAGTAGAGGAAAGAATCTTCTTGTTTTGGCCAGACTGTAGCTTTTCCTGCCTCAATTTGGTGGCTTGGTAATATAGAGATGTTAATTATAATGTAAAATTTCAGCTAGGATGTGCCTAACTAATTAGCTAACTAACTAACCAACTAACTCAGGAAAGACGTAGCACAGGGAAGCAGCAGCGGGTGCTGGGTGTGAGGCTGCACACGCTCCCATTTGCCTCACTCCCATCTGCTGCATTTACGGGAACCAGTTCGTTAAGAGTCTGAATTGAATCCAAATAAAATGCATTTCTGATGCAAACCCGATGACTGGTGCTATTCTACGCTGCATTATTTCAAATTAGAGTTCGTTTGGAAAAGAGGTTGCAGAAATCACATGTAAATGTTGTATTCATAGGAGAACATGTAACAAGTAAGAGTCCTGCGTAAATTCAACTTCTCTTTTCTGTAAGCAAATTGATTTCATTCCCAACTTAATCCTGACTCACAGAGATCAGTTCAAATGTTTAGAATCTCTGAAAAAGTAAGGAATAATAAAATGCAGGAGACTATCTCATAAAAGACTGGTGGAACTTTTTGGAAAGCACCTTTTTAGGTTTGTAGAATTTCCTTTTCACTACAGTGACAACTTCAGGACTAGTAAGTCCTTATAAAATGAAAGTAAGTTCAGCTTCTGTAAGATAAACAGATGAGCCAGTGTCTACAAGAAAAATTGAAATTGCTGGTCTTCGCTGTCTGCACCGCTTTTCTCTGCTTAGGAACAATGCCAGATGGAATTCTATTAAGTTCTGTTGTAGTGAGTCTCTGTCGTGACAATCCAAAACCCATGCAAGAGATCGCCTACTATGAAGGCTTGTGTTAGGGAAAACTCTGGGGCATGATCCAGATTTTCTCCCCATTTTTTAGCCTTTCTCACGTTGTATTTTATTTATTTATTTTTATGTCTGCCACTTCCCACTGTGTGCAAGATGTAGTAATAATCTATGTGAAAGGAAGTCACGGGCAGGTAGCTTGCAAAGCTGAAAGGATCTCATTATGAATACAAACCAGTAAGGAGAGGGTGGGTTATTGTGTTAGTGAAACTCCTGTTCACAATATATTCCCTTTAAAGCAATCCTTAAAGAAAAATAAAAGCCTCTGACTCCTGGTACATCAATCAATCCATTAAGTAAGTAAATAAGGCTATAACTAAACAATAAATCATTTTGAATTTCACGCATGCACAAACCCTTTGATACATAAATTACGAGAAAGGTTGGGATTCATAGGCCACGGCCCTCGTTCAAATAATTTTGATACAAGATAAAGAGCTATTCTGAACTGGGGGCACATTGCTCATTGTGGTTTCCAAATTGAAGGGTTTTGCACCTTTTTTGCTTAAAATGTGTGTGTAATGCATGGCACGGGAATTGTTTATGTGTGTGGGTGTGTGTGGTGTGGGTGTTGGGGCATGCTGTTAAGGGAAAGCCTACCACACATTTCTGCCATCACAGACGGTGGGCAAACAGCTGTCTCCACAGCTGAGGCCACTGGAACTGCTTGCACTGCTTCAGTAACTTGAGAGCGCAGAGTCCCAGGATGGCACAGAGCACTGTGCCTGCAGCAAAGTGCCGAGCTTTCCTGGGGCTGAGCAGGCGGAGACTTTGCCACCAGACACAATAAGCATCTGAAATAGGGGTCTCATGAATAATTCATCCCCAGTGTCCTGATGAAACAAAGAAATGATATGTTTGCTGGTAGATAAGTGTGTTGTGGCATTTGTACTTCTTTCTGAATTTGGAGTTGATCCTGCTTCGTGTAAGTAGAGAGATATGTCCCTTCTTTCCCATAACAAAAAAAAAAAAAAAAAAAACTTTGGTGCACAATGCAGTAATGTGACAGAAAAGTTCTTCCATGAAATATTGAATGGATTTTCCTAATTTGGCTCATGATTTAGGAATTCTAAAGAATCTCATTCAGTGAAGAGGGATGTTAAAATGGTTTTTCTGCAATAAAATACAGCAGGAGACCAAGTTCTCAAGGAGATTATTTTTTCCTTGGGAGGCAACCAACCCACTTTTACTAATGCAAGTTTCATTATTGGGTAGTGGAAAACACTGGTGCCGCCAACAGCACAGGACAGCATCAGGAGAAACAATTCTTCACTGACACTAAAATATTAGTAAAAATGATACTTCAGTGAATTGAGCCCCAAATTGTTTTAGTGACAGTTAAATACCCACTAATTTAACACCAGTTAAATTGGCAATAAAGTGAACCCCAACCGAGTTGAGTCACCATCTTGTTCTGCACAATAGTTCTGGACCTACTGCCAGTGATCTATGAAACTACTGGGTAAAGTTTACACATGTGCATAAAAATATTTCTGCTGTTTATATAAAGTAGCTTGCTACTCAAACTTATCATAATTACTATTCATAATTAGCTCCTCTGAGTTCATTTCATTTATTCTGTAAGATCTATGGACTCAAAAGCAAATAGAGATCTATTTAATAGTTCTTCATTATCTTAGAAACGACAACCTGGCAGAACACATCGCAGTGATGGTTCTGTCATCTCTCCAATAATTATCTCAGATCTGTCTTCTATTATTCACTCTTGCCTTCTCTGTAACATTTTTCCCCACAGTATCTCCTTGTAGTCTCCTTGGCTTTCAGGTTGCCCAGGAATTACTGTGTATCCGTAGCCTTACACAATCAGATGTGTTTGGCAAGGAAAGTCAGAATGAAGGCACATTGGTTTTGTTGCAGAAAAAAAAAAAAAAAAAACTCCAACAAGCCAAAACAAAATATGGATTACCTATTATATGCTGGAATGAAAATACAATTCTCTCTTGCCTTTAGGTGGAGAAATTGGCAGTTGGATGTGAATTAGTATAATAGGTAGTGAGAGCACCAGTAAAATGAAGTGTAACAATACTGTGTTTGGGGATTTTATTTGTTATTTGTTGTCCTAATTTGTTGCCTTAAATTCCAATGATGTCTCAGACAATAAACTGATATAAAATAATGACTACTTTTCTTTACTTCCATGATGTAGGATTAATATAGGTAAATATTGGCGCTACATAAGTTGCATTTTAACTTTTGAAAAGATAAATAAATATCCAGTGGAGATAACAACTAAATAAGTGGTAAAAATGTCCCGGAGTCTGCAAAATAACTAAGATAAACAATATATAAAGGGGACAGAAAAAATTAAGACAGAGACTAATAGATATTTTCCTAAATTTCTTTTCATTCACTGTTTTGCCCTTGTCACCACCTTCTTCTATGTGAAGAAAGTGTACTATGATTCAGTAGCCATCATCAACATCCTTTTCTTTATCCTCAGTGGCTCCTGAAGCTCAATTAGCTGACAAAAGAGTTCAACTGCTATGACTTTTCAGAACAAAAGTACCCGAATTCCCAACTCTTTGTTTCTGTATATAAAAACAAAACAATATTTTGTGAAAATAAAAATAATTTACTTTTAAATATGTTTGTTATTCAATTTAAACTGAGTGCTGAAGTACTGAGTACTGAAAACAATTTGAGGAAAAGTTTTTGAAGGATGCTTGTAATGACACACACAAAAAAAAGAGAGAAGTACCAGAAGTCAATCAGAAGCAAAGATTATATTTAAGATTAAAATTCAAAACACACAAATGTTTGCTACAAAGATAGTTGGAATTTAACTCCATTTTTGTTCATTTGTTTGATATAGACATTTAGCCCCCAAATAAATTTTTTTATTTGTTAAATCAGGGTAAAAACACACACCTCACCTCCCAGAGTATCCTTTTAATCAGAAGTAGGAACTAGAGAGATAGCAACAAATGTTTTGCATACAAAAGGCCCAGGTTTGATCCTTGTAACTACATGTATTGTCAAGGGGGGCCTAAAATATAAAGTCCAACTACTATGAAGCCTTTGAGCATTGCCTGGTGTTCCCCCATCCAAAAAAAGGGAAAAAAAAACAGAACTAGTAATTTAATGCATTAAATGCATGGATAGTTATCTATACCCTTCTAAGAAGATTAAAAGTACCTGGAGAGTTTTAAAAAATGTACCAATGCTCTTTACCCACCTCTGTCAAATTCAATTAGAATCTCTGGGGGAATAGGCTTCGGCATTAGAGTTATTAAAATCTCCCCCAGTAAATATAGCATAGGGCCAAGTTTTAGCAACTGATGGAAAAGTACAAAACCAACTGGACACTCATTAAATATTATCTGATTATCTTCATCCATGTGATAAGAACAATAGCCTAATCAGTAAACACTTTTTATTACTAAAAGGAGTTCTCAAGAAAAAGTGGTACAGTTTCATGCTTTAAAGGTAAAAGAACTGAACCATGAAAGATTGGTGAAGGCTCATGATGCAATAGTTAAAAGTGGCTATGAGACTAGGATTTGCTATTCTTTCAAAAAATTAGAAGTTGCCCTCTTTGGTATCATTTTTAAGATGAAAAGTGGTCTCTTATAAGGTGAATCTTTACTTCATTTCCTTCTTTTCTTAACAGTTTTGTGACAATGAGGATATAATTACTGGAAATACATAATGATATCACCAACTATTTTGTCATTAGTTTAGCATGCTGGTATTTATTTATAGAAACTTTTAAGGAGAAAAATCAAACCTATCAATGATTCTACGTAGGTAATACCAACATGTAGTTTGGCTTCTGATCATCATTGCCACGATGTTTCTTCAGCTCATTGAGCATTTCCTGTGTTATTGATATGGAAAATCTGAGCAATTTACCACAACACAGTTATAAGCCATCATACAGGTGCATTTAATTTTTAATTACTCTTAAAAATGTTTTTAATAATTAGTAGCAATAACCACTAATTGGCATGTAAGCTATTCTTGCACCAGCAGGCAAACTGTAGGTTTACTTCTGCACACCCACACCCAATCAACTGAAAATTGCTTCAATGCTTATCTTATAATTACTGTGCTTAATGCTATTTTCACTGTTTGGAAGCTTTTGTGATTAATTTTTTTTACCTCGGAACCTGTACATGGAGCAGTAAAGATTATTTCTTTACTCAGTAACATCTTATTTACATTGGATTACTGAGACACACAGAAAGAGGAAAATAATGGGTTTCGTTTTTACCTGCCAAATGTATTCCTTCTGTTAGACACATCCCATATAGAATATGAACTTGCTCTAAGATTCTCACCTCTCTTTCTGCTTTTCTGCTGCACCAGGCCACAATTATCTTTCTTTGTCGGGGGTCACACTTAGCTATGCTCAGCTGTTTATTTCTGGCTTTACGTTTAGAGATTATTACCTATTATACTATCTCTCTAGTCCCACACGATTTTATTTTTTGGCAAATTCTTGGTCTCTATGTACTATGTACTCTATAACTTTACATAGCATTGATTTTGAAAATCAAAATCCTGGAAAAGGTGTTGGTCCTGGAGCAGTAGGAGATATGGCAAAAGGCAACAGGAACCAAAAGTCTAGTAGAAAGTTTTTCCAACAATTCAGCAGCAATCATCCAACAGGAACAATCCAGCAGGGTGGCGGTGGCAGAGTCTCCTAGGGCCCACAGCACTTAGGTTGGGGTTTTATGTGCCCCTGGGCCAATTGCCATCCAGTGGCACTTAGAAGGGGTCAGCTTCTGGTAACTGATGTTTTCACCCTTAAAGGGACAATCACACTCTTATGGCTAACCAGGGACCATAAGAGCCACTTTTTCCTTATATCTCTTCCCTTTTCCGAAGGAAAGAATAGGAAGGAGTAGTAGGAATAAATAACAGTATCCAAGCATTGGTCTAAACTGCTGATCAAGTTTATAGATAGGTCAGATCTGAAGACTTTCAACTAATAACATTAATCTATTATACATAGCTCAGTCAGAAAGTCAATGGTCCTCTGCAGGTCAAAAGAGCCAGGTCCTCAAATCAAGACACTGCCAAAAAAATTTAAGAGAAAATTTGAAACATCAAGGAACTACTTAGAACAAAAACTGTTATTTTTACAATAACAGTTATTTTAACAATCCCCAGTTCAGGGGATTGTTAAAGCCTATACAAAATAGGTAAACATAATTATCTTCCTTCAAGAAGTGAAAAATGATCTTTTAGAAACTGGGACAATTTGAACAACTGACTACTTACTGCTGACATTGGGGCATTGTGGAGGCACCAGAGTTTCACTTTGATATCTAATAGAGAATACGGAGAATGACAATATGGGGTTTTAATGGAACAAAAAAGATAAAGAATTACATTTTGATTCCTATACAAAAGCATAAATGCAGTGGAACTGCTTGAAAACAAAAACATCCTTCATATGGCTTCTTTAAGTGATGAAGAGGATAAAAGCCTTTCTAAGATGCCATCTAAGAATCAAAGACGTCAACTTCTGATGAGACATAATGGAACTCACACTTCTTTTTGGTACTGTCCTCTGTAGAAATATAAGCACAGTCTTTTCTTCTAATGATTAATTTGCCTGCTCTGCAATCTTTGCCAATTTTTACCCAGATAGATGAATTCATTGTTTTCTCACCCTGTATATATTCTTGAAAGTGTCCTTCAGAATCTGTATGGGGTTCCTCTTATGGTGAATTTTAAAAATTAAAATAAAATAATGTTAATGATAGGAAGCAAAGCATGCTCCTTTTTCTTTATTTTAATAAATGAGTTTTTATCAATATCTTTATTTAAGCACCTTGATTGCAAATATGATTGTAGTTGGGTTCAGTCATGCAAAGAACACCCCCTTTCACCAGTGCAATATTCCCACTACCCATGTCCCAAATCTACCTCCATCCCACCCCACCTCCACCTGTACTCTAGACAGGCTTTCCAGTTCCCTCATTCATTCACATGATTATGGTAGTTCTCTGTGTAGTTATTTCTCTAACTGCACTCACCACTCTTTGTGGTGAGCTTCATGTCGTGAGCTGAACCTTCCCAGCCCTCCTCTTTTTGTCTCTGAGGATTATTGCAAAAAACGTCTTTTTTTCTAAAACCCATAGATGAGTGAGACTATTCTGTGTCTATCTTCCTCTCTGACTTACTTCACTCAGCATAATAGATTCCATGTACATCCGTGTATAGGAAATTTTCATGACTTCATTTCTCCTGACGACTGCATAATATTCCATTGAGTATTATGTACCACAGTTTCTTTAGCCATTCATCTGTTGAAGAGTATCTTGGCTATTTCCAGAGTCTTGCTATGGTAAACAGTGCTGCAATGAATATAGGAGTGAGGAAGGGAGTTTTGTGCTGTATTTTTGTGTTCCTAGGGTATATCCTTAGGAGTAGTATAGCTGGATTGTATGGGAGCTCAATTTCAGTTTTGGGAGGAATTTCCATATCGCTTTCCATAAAGGTTGGAACTAGATGGCATTCCTACCAGCAGTGGACAAGAGTTCCTTTCTTTCCACATCCCTTCCAGCACTGATTTTTCTCATTCTTTGTGATGTGCGCCATCTCTGGTAGGAGATGGATCTCATAGTTGTTTTGATTTGCATCTCCCTGATGATTAGTGATGTGGAGCATTTTTTTTTCATGTGCCTTTTGGCCATCTGTATTTCTTCTTTATCAGCGTGTCTGTTCAATTCTTCTCCCCATTTTAAAACGGGATTAGACGTTTTTTTCTTGTAGAGTTCTGTCAGTGCCTTGAGTATTTTGGATATTACCTCCTTATCTGATGGGTTTTGGGTGAATAGTTTCTCCCACTCAGTGGATGGCTCTTGTATCCTGTGCACTGTTTTCTTTGAGGTGCAGAAGCTTCTCCGCTTAATATATTCCCATCTGTTTATCTACGCTTCCACTTGTTTGGAGAGTGCAGTTTCCTCCTTGAAGATACCTTTAGTATCAATGTCATGAAGTGTTTTACCTGCATGTTGTTTTATATACTTTATGGCTTCAGGTCTGATATCAAGGTCTTTAATTCATTTGAATTTTACCTTAGTACATATTAGATGGAAGTCTAAGTTCGCTTTTTTGCAAGTGGCTAACCAATTGTGTCAATGCCAATTGTTGAAGAGGCTTTCCCTGCTCCATTTAGAATTTATTGATGGGCCGGGTGGTGGCGCTGGAGGTAAGGTACCTGCCTTGCCTGCACTAGCCTAGGACGGATGGACCGCGGTTTTATCCCCCGGTTTCCCATATGGTCCCCAAGCCAGGAGCGACTTCTGAGCACATAGCCAGGAGTAACCCCTGAGCATCACTGGGTGTGGCCCAAAACCAAAAAAAAAAAAAAGAAAGAAAGAAAAAAGAATTTATTGATCCTTTATCAAAAATTAGGTGATTGTATGTCTGGGGAATTCTCTGAGTACTCAAGCCTATTCCACTGATCTGAGGGTCTGTCTTTATTCCAATACCATACTGTTTTGATAACTATTGCTTTGTAATACATTTTAAAGTTGGGGAAAGTTATGCCTCCCACATTTCTTTTCCCAAGAGGTGCTTTAGGTACTCAGGGGTGTTTATTGTTCCAAATGAATTTCAACTCCTGATTCACTTCTTTGAAGAATGCCATGGGTATCTTTAGAGAAATCGCATTAAAACTGTATAATGCTTTTGGGAGTATTGCCATTTTAATGATGTTAATCCTGCCAATCCATGAGCAGGGAGTGCGCTTCCATTTCCCCGTGTCCTCTCTTATTTCTTGAAGCAGAGTTTTATAGTTTTTTTTGTATAGGTCATTCACGTTGACTCCAAGATATTTGAGTTTGTGTAGCACTAATGTGAATGGGGTTATTTTCGTAATGTCCATTTGTTTCCTATCATTATTGGTGTATATAAACACCATTGAGGGGCCGGGCGGTGGCGCTGGAGGTAAGGTGCCTGAGCTAACCTAGGATGGACCGCGGTTCGATCCCCCGGTTCCCCATATGGTCCCCCATCCCTGCCAGGAGTGACTTCTGAGTGAATAGCCAGGAGTAACCCATGAGCATCACTGGGTGTGGCCCAAAAACAAACAAAAACAAAACAAAACAAAACACCATTGATTTTGTGTGTTTATTTTGTAGCCTGCCACCTTGCTAGATGAATATATTTCTTTTAGAAGCTTTTTGGTAGAGTTTTAGGGTTTTCTAAGTAGAGTTATCATGTCATCTGCAAACAGTGAGAGTTTGACTTCTTCCTTTCCTATCTGGATTCCCTTGATATCTTCTTTGCCTAATTGCTATAGCAAGTACTTCCAGTACTATGTTGAATAACAGTGGTGAGAGAGATAGTCTTGTCTTGTACCAGAATTTAGAGGAAAGGCTTTTAGTTTTTCTCCATTGAGAATATTTTCTATCGACTGTGGTAGATGGCCTTTAGTATATTGATAAATGTTCCTTTCATTCCCATATTGCTGAGAGTTTTTTTTTTTTTATCAAGAATGGGTGTTGGACCTTATCAAATGCTTTCTCTGCATATATTGATATGATCATGTGATTTTTATTTTTCTTGTTGTTGATGTTGTGTATTATGTTGATATATTTATGGATGTTAAACCATCCTTTCATTCCTGGGATGAAACCTACTTGTTCATAGTGAATGATCTTATTGATGAGGCATTGGATCCTATTTGCCAGGATTTTGTTGAAAATCTTTGCATCTATGTTCATCAGGGATATTGGTCTGTAATTTTCTTTTTCAGCAGCATCTCTGTCTGGTTTTGGTATCAAGGTGATATTGGCTTCATAAAAGGTATTTGGGAGTGTTCCCATTTTTTTCAATTTCATGAAAGAGCCTGGACAGGATTGGTAGTAGTTCCTCTTGAAAGGTTTGAAAGAATTCATTAGTGAATCCATCTGGGCCTAGGCTTTTGTTTTTAGGCGGACATTTGATTACTGCTTTAATTTCCTCAATGGTGGTGATTGGGGGTGCTTAGATATGCTACATGCGTTTTGAGAGTCCTATGAGCACATTCAACATTGGTTTGTTCTTGTGGACTATAGTAGATATCAGTAATATATTTAATTTGACATTCTTTGAAAAATTATTGAAATGTTTTACGAATTTAGGCTGGACCATTTGTCAGTTTTGATGGTATTGGAAACATCTATAACAGAACAACATTGTAATAAAAAGGAACAAATGGCTATAGCTTTTATGAAATCAGAGAAACAGCTCATATAAAATACGAATAAGAATTAGTAAATACATGTAGTTACTAATTTAGTGATGTAACATGTTACTTGTTACTGATATGATATGTAACTACATGTTTGGGAAGAGGTTAACAAAATTTATATATATATATATATATATATATATATATATATATATATATATATATATATATATATATATTTGACATAATTAATTTGTCTGCAGACCTTGGGGATTAGCTTCCACCACATTAGTAGTGCAATGCAAAGGAGTGCAAATATTGCAAATACAAACTATTTGTCTGGCTTACCTTAGCGGGACACAATAGTGTACATGAAGGTGATGGACATTTTTGTGTATAACATTATGCTTTTCTACAAATGACTTAGTATTTATATCAGCTGAGTTGTTTCCTAAAGCTATTGAACCAGGGAGACAAGAATGAGATCTTATATGAGTGATGAAAATAGGCTTGGAGTGCTTTTGTAAATTAGCTTGCAGTTGATGGACGCAGTGACAATTACAGGTAAAAGGCCAACTTACATAGGATGAGTTAATATATTGCATGGCTTGACACGTAAAAGAGTAGATAAATCAAAGTAGCAAGTTCCACGGGTAAAGGAAATAATTTCAGAATGTCTCTGCTCTAGTGAAGTGAACACAAAGTTAGAATATGTTCCATAGGGGCTCGGGAGATAGCATGGAGGTAAGGCGTTTGCCTTTCATGCAAAAGGTCATCGGTTCGAATCCCGGTGCTCCATATGGTCCCCCATGCCTGCCAGGAGCAATTTCTGAGCATGGAGCCAGGAGTAACCCCTGAGCACTGCCGGGTGTGACCCAAAAAACAACAACAACAACAACAAAAAAAAAACAAAAAAAAAATAGAATATGTTCCATAAGTCAGTAATTGAGTTCTATTTATGTAGTAATTTTATCTTTGATCTGAAAGTGTCAGCTACAGTTAATCACAAGAAATCATGAAGTAAACTGAAAACTATTAGTATGCAAAATCAATTTAGAATTAAGTGATAGCTCTGCTAATGTTTTCATAGTAGTAAATGGCAAATAATTTTTTATGATGATAGGAGGCAAAAGATAAAAATTTGACTTTATAATAGTAGGACATAATATACATGTTGGTTATAATCTGATACTAGATGAGGCATGGATATAAATATAAGTCTATTTTCTTATTAATTTATTCAATGAAAATAAACTAAAAAAGTGATATACCACGCAATGAGATATTGAAAAACAAACAACTGTGGGAAAATATAGCCCTGGAAGAACAAAATTAAATCTGAAAATCTTTTATTTTGAAACTAATAGGGGGACTCTCAAAGTAATTATATCCATCACAAACTCATTTTTGTCACTGAAAATTGTAGCAATGATACTACATTGAAAGTTCACTGTGAATATTAAATTAAATACCTTGTTAATTACTTGGTGATTTCATTTTAGACAGTATCTATTAGCATATATATATATATATGCACCATAATTTTATGCTCTTCAAAGAATTCACAGTATAATAAGAAAATTAGATATATCTCTCACTTATCAGATTATCGGATTGCATCAACATAAAAATGTATTGGGTACTGAAACTAGAATAAAATTTGTTGGGAATAACGGGGGCTCTCACAAATCATCTAGAAGTCTGGATAAAAGATTTGAAACTATATGTTAAGTAAAAAGCTGAATTTTCAAACCTGGATGACATTGCCAATGAACAATCACTTTTTTTTTTATCTTGTATCTTCATTAGCAAAATTCAAAGTCTTAGAGACAGAGGAGAAGGAATGGAGTTAAAGATAAAAAAAGTCGGGGCTGATGTGGTGGCGCTAGATGTAAGGTGTCTGCCTTGCCAGCACTAGCCTACGACAGATCGCAGTTCGTTCCCCCGGAGTCCCATATGGTCCCCCAAGCCAGGAGCGACTTCTGAGCGCATAGCCAGGAGTAACCCCTAAGCATCACCAGGTGTGGCCCAAAAACCAAAAAAAAAAAAAAAAGTTGCTTTAGAGATTAATAGCTGCCTAGATACCATACATAGCAGTGGAGAAGTGCTCTTCATCAATACTTTTGGATGAGAATGCTAAAAAGAGTTTCAGGTGAGCAATGGTATTACCTCAAATCAATATTGTTCTACAAGAAGGCCATTGATTTTTGCATGTTAATTTTGTAGCCTGCCACGTTGCTATATGAATCTATTGTTTCTAAAAGCTTAATGGTAGAGTCTTTAGGGTTTTGTAAGTATAGTATCATGTCATCTACAAACAGTGACAGCTTAACTTTTTCCTGCTTTATCTAGATGGTCTTGATATCTTTTTCTTGCCTATTCGCTATGACAAGAACTTCCAGTACTATGATGAATAGGAATGGTGAAAGAAGGCAGCCTTGTCTAGTAGCAGATTTTAGAGGGAAGGCTTTTAGTTTCTTTCCATTGTGAATATTTTCCATTGGCTTGTGGTAGATGGCCTTGACTATACTGAGAAAAGTTCCTTCCATTCCCATCTTGATGAGAGGTTTTTTAATCAAGAAGAGGTGTTGGACCTTATCAAATGCTTTCTCTGCATCTATTGATATAATCATATGATTTTATATTTTATTTTGCTGATATGGTGGATTATGTTGATTGATTTATATATGTCAAACCATCCTTGCACCTGGAATGAATCCTATTTGGTCGTGGTGTATGACCTTCTTCATGAGGTGTGGATCACATTTATCAGAATTTTGTTGAGGATCTTTGCATCTGTGTTCATCGAGGATATTGGTTTGTAGGTTTCTCTGTTTGCAACATCTCTGTCTAGTTTAAGTATCAAGATGATGTTAGCTTCGTAAAAACTTCTATTTGGGAGTTCCTGATTTTTCGGTTTCATGAAAATTATGAAAAGGATTGATAGTAATTCCTCTTGAAAGGTTTCAAAGAATTTGTTAGTGAATCCATCTGGGCCTGGGCTTTTGTGTTTGGGAAGACTTTTGATGACCATTTTTATTTCGTCAGGAGTGATGCATCTGCTTAAATATACTAGATCATCCTGGTTTAATCATGGAAGATTGTAAGAGTCTAAGAATTTATCCATTTCTTCCAGGCTCTCATGTTTCATAACATAGTTTCTCAAAGTAGTCTCTCATTACCCTTTGAATCTCTGCAGTATTATAATGATCTCTCCCTTTTAATTTCTAATCAGGTTTATTAAGTTTCACATTTCTTTGTGAGTGTTGCCAGTGGTTTATCAATCTTGTTTATTTTTTCAAAGAATAAAAGTTTGTTTTTGTTGATCTTTTGGATTGTTTGATTGATTTTCACTTTTTTAATTTCTGCTCTAAGCTAAGCTTTGCTATTTCCTTCTGCATATCTATTTTGGTTCCTTTTGTTGATCATTTTCTTTTTTTTTTTTTTTTTGGTTTTTGGGCCACACCCAGTGATGCTCAGGGGTTACTCCTGGCTATTCGCTCAGAAGTCGCTCTTGGCAGGCACGGGGGACCATATGGGGAACCGGGGGATCGAACCGTGGTCCATTCTAGGTTAGCGCAGGCAAGGCAGGCACCTTACCTGCAGTGCCACCGCCTGGGCCTTTGTTGATCATTTTCTAATTTTAAAAGTTGTGTCATTAAGCTTTTTATATAGGCCCCATCTTCCTTTCTGATGTGTGCTTGCACAGCTATAAATTTTTCTTTTAGTACTGCTTTTGCTGTGTCCCACAATTTCTGATAAGTTGTCTCTTCATTGTCATTTGTTTCCAGGATTGTTTTGCTTTCCTCTTTGACTTCATCTCTGACTTACTATTTATTCAGTAGTGAGCTGTTTAATTTCCAGGATTAAATTTCTTTTTCGTGTCTTTTGATATTTTATTTCTAATTTCAATGCCTTGTAATCTGAGAAGGTAGTCTCAATTTCTATCCTCTGGACTTTATCTCCATAAAGTCCAGAGGATAGAAATTGTACAGACTACCTTCTCAGGTGTTTTATGTTTTATGGGCCAGCATGTGGTTCATCCTGGAGAATGACTCATATGCATTGGAGAAAAATGTGTATCTAGTTTTCTGGGGATGTAGTACCAGTATATACTAGTAGGTAGTATATACCTACTAGTCCACTTACTTACATTTCTTTTTTCATAGCTTTTATATTCTTGTTGGGTTTCAGCCTGGTTCACCTATCAAGGGGTGAAAGGGCAGTGTTGAGGGCTCCCACTATTATTGTTTTGCTATTGATATCTTCTTTCAGATTTGTCAAAAATTGTATTAAATATTTTGCTGGTCCCTCATTGGGTGCATATATGTTTAGGAGTGTGATTTCTTCCTGTTGTTCATATCCTTTGATTAGTATGAAATGACTATCTTTGTCCCTTATGACTTTTTTGAGTCTGAAGTTTGTGTCTTTTGATATTAATATGGCTACTCCAGCTTTTTTAATGGAATTGTTTGCTTGGATAATTTTCCTCCAGCTTTTGATTTTGAGTCTATAATTGTTCTGACTGTTCATATGTGTCTGTTGTAGGCATAAACATTTTGGATTCATTTTTTTGATCCATTTAGCCACTCTATGTCTCTTAACAAGTGCATTTAGACTGTTGATGTTGAGAGAGATAATTATCATAGGATTTAGTGTCATTTTGGTGTAGAAGTTTGGTGTGTCTATTGATCTTTCTTGTCTTAAAGTAGATCTTTCAGTTTTTCTTTTAAGGCTGGTTTTGAGTCTGTAAAATTTCTGAGCTGTTTCTTATCTGTGAAGCCAGGTTTGAAGACTTCCTTTAAACCTGAAAATGAGATTGGCTGGGTGGAGTATTCTAGGTGAATCATACATTTCATTGAGTTTTGTCACTATATCCCACCACTACCTTCTGGCCTGAGGGTTTCTTGTGAAAGGTCTGCTGTAAATCTTAAGGATGCTCCTTTGAATGTAACTTCCCTTTTTGATATGACTGCTTTTAGTATTCTATTCCTATCTGTGGGATTTGTCATTGTGACTAGGATGTGTCTTGGGGTGCTTTTCTTTGGGTCTCTTTTAGCTGGTACTCTTTTGGCATACAGGATTTGGATGCATAGCATCTTTATTTTCTCTGTGATGATGTCCTTGACTGCTGATTCTTCCTTGGAATTTTCTTCCTGGGCCTCTCGGACTCCAATGATTCTTTCACTGTTTCTGTTGATTTTTATCAAAGACTTCAATTTTCATCTGTTCACATTCCTTGAGTATTTTTTTCATTGTCTGATCATTTGCTTTAGGTTCTTTTCCAATCTCTTCTGCTGTATGGAGTTATTCTGTATCTCATCTTCCGCTTTACTGATTCTCTCCTCAGCTTCTGTTACTCTGTTGGAGAGGCTATCTATTGAGGTTTTCAATTCATCTACCAAGTTTTCCAGTCCCTTTATTTTTGTTTGGTGTTTTCTGATTTATTTCTTTGTGGTGTGTTCAGCCCAATCTATGCTTTCTTTGAGTTCTATGAGCATCCTCCATATTTCTACTCTAAACTCCTTATCTGAGAGGCTAATTAGGTTGTTGGCATTTTTCAGGTCATCAGAGTTGTCATCTCCATTTTCTATATCTGGTGTTGGTTTGTGTTGTTTCCTCATGCATGCTGTGTGGTTTTTCTTCTACATTTTTTGGTGGAGTTCATTCTCTGTAAGATGTCGAGGCCACAAAGCAAAGTGGAGGGTATGTGCTCCTCTGGCCCCATCTTGCTTGGGCATTTCCATGTCACCTCCATCTCTCAGCTTCTTTCAGGGCTTCTCAATTTTATTATAATATTTTTATTATTTTTTAATAAGGAAGTACAGAAACATTATAGAGATGTTGTGGTATACACATACATATATATGCAATATATTTATGTTATATATGCAATACATATACATTAAACATTATATATTTAATCAAGAAAAGGAATACAATTCTGCCAAACTTTTAGATCAAAGACTAAATTACGGTTACTAATAATAGTTATTGAAAGACAATGGATTGTAATTCCACCCCCGGGGTACAGGTTACTACTTGAGCCCTGCCCGTTCATGGGTGGGGGCTGGGGAACAGGATATTGTGTTTACTTTACCTGCAAGACCCTGCCCATTTCCTGGGAGGGGTCTTGAAAGGGTATATAGGATTGAGGTCTTTGGCCTTTTGACTTTTGCCCTTTAGGATCCTTGCCAGTATGTAGGTCAGAGGTCACATGGATGAAAGAAGATACAGGGCTAGCTATGAAGGGCATGCTTAAATGGTAGCAGCCACATCTGATGGCTAGGGCTGAATAAAGATGTTATCTCTCGTGAAGCCTGTGTGAGTGAGTCTGATTCTTGCCGCAACCATCTGAAGATGCTGACCCGAAGGCTAATGAGGGTTAAAGTCACGTGGCCTGGGATGGTGAACAACGGCCTTCATCTCCATCCTACACCACTTTTATTTATTTAAGACAACAAATGGATAAGGATGAGCAGGCAAGTCTGGTAAAAGGAATATGTTAGTATGGCAATTATTGTTTGCATGCACCCACCAAAGTATGGAGGTCATGGAAAAGAAAAACTTTGGCCTAAGTACAAGGAGACCCTACCCCTGAAATTTCCTGAAAAGAAGACCATTTCTAGGCAACAAGCAAGGCAGTTTGCCCAATCCCGGTCATTATCTGCAGTGCCCATACAGTTATACCTTTCACAGTCTCTGTTGTTGATCTCACACCTCTGCATTAAAGGTCCTGGAATCTGTACATCCCACATTGAAGTCAGGATGGTGCAGAGTGGCATATAATTTCATCTCACAATTAACGGGCAATGCAGAAAGGGGCTTCTCAATTTTAAATTCTTAATAATTTATAAGCAAGAGAAGCTGGAGCAATAGCACAGCTGTAGAGCATTTGCCTTGCATGCAGCCAATCCAGGATGGATGGTGGTTTGAATCCAGTGTCCCATATGGTCTCCCAACCCAGGAGCATTTTCTGAGCTCATAGCCAGGAGTAACCTCAGTGTCACTGGGTTTGGCCCAAAAACCAGGAAAAAAATTTATAAACAAGTGATATCTCATTTTCATTTTACACTGTTTTTCAAATTTTCAAGCAGGTTCTAAACATATGTTTTATAAAGAGGATCTAAATAGAACTCTAGAATAGTGAAAGCAGAATATCCTGGTAATAAGAATAATTAATCTAAAAGCAAAACATAGAAGTTTTAATGATCTAAAATAATACACATGATTCTGGTATGTTTTGCTCAAAGTCATCTTGTTGAAATGGGTAAAATAAAATGATTGTGATTGCATTTGAGAAACAACTCTCTTCTTAATGGATGTGCAAGGAGACACTTACATAGGCTATAGGAGGAATTTCATTCAAGTCAAATAAACTGCTTTTACTTTCAAACCACTGTACTATAGAGGCATAGCTCATTCTTTCTTCCAACTAGCCTTTTCATAATATTATTAGAAGTAATCACTGTCCCTATTGTAGGTTTTTTTTTATTCTGGGCACTAAATTTATATATTCATGGAAAACATATTTTCATGAGATGTGCAGAGAATCAGTAAACAAGTTTATCTATCCCTGAGTATTATTTTAAAATTGATACAACTTTGTTTTTAGTCTTTCTTCATTGAAGAGCTTTCCAAATTTTCTTATCAAAATTGTATAGAATTTCAGGCTTGTAGTTCAACACTTTCCCAGATATAAAGTTATTGAATATACCAAACAAATTGTTCTTCCATGCCTTGTTGGAGCACTTCTAGTCTATTCCAGATTGGAAGAGAAAAATAATTATCAAAAAAGTCTTTACTACCTTTAAATTGAGTTGATCTTTTAGTGACTTTCAACAAGAAATGTTTGGAGATTTTTTTAATTTAATTTTATTTTAGGGGTACACTGGCTGTGCTCAGGGCTTACTCTGGCCTCTGCAGTCAGTAATCATTCCAGGCTGAACTGAAGGGACTAAAGTGTTTTAGAGTCACTGAAATTAATTCTGATTCTTCTTCTCCATGTAAATGAAAAATATGTTGTATAATTGTAATGATATTTTTTTCTTCTCTTTAGATCTATTTCAATTAAAGAAGCTATTTTTTTTAAAGTACCGCGAGAACGATATAACATAGGGCAAAGCCGTAGAGGATTATCTTAGGTCAATAGGATTGCAGTTCTAATTGTTACAGTCTTGAAAGTTTTTTCTTGAAGATTAATTTGCCTTCTGTATATCATCATCTATGTAGGAAACAACTTTCTCTCCTCCGTCATTTGTAATGTGCTAGGCTTATATCCAACCGAAACCACTGTATGAGAGACAGAGCTGGTTACAAACTGACTTGTGCCAGGAAGGACCGATCAGACATCTTCCATCTGTGTCTCAGCTTTCTCTGGCTCTGCTGTTGGGTTGCTTGTTTGGAGTACACACCCAGATTCTATTTTGCACTACTCTGCAATTGGAAAAATTAGAGAATTGAGTGAGGCCTTATTTTATAAGATTTCCCCTAATTTTTAGTGAATAGCTTTAGATGTGTGTACTATTCATTCAGAGAGACATGCTGAACTTAATCTACTCAAAAAGTTACTCTTTATAATATTTTATCTGTAAAAAACCATTAAATACATATAGAATTTCTTTATAATTATGAATATTCATTGATAAAATATCATCATAATTATTAATGTTTAATTATCTAAAAATCAAATTGACCATAGGCCTCTTATCGAAGCAAGCACTTAACATGCCTCTTTCTCTTTGGTTGCATAGCAATATGCTACTGTAACAAACTAAAAGGAAATCATCACATTATGCTCCTCCCCTTAAATATCCCTTTCAGGAAAAATTTAAAAAGATATAGGACAACTTTCATTCTAGATTTTTTTTGATCACTCACTCTTACATTTTAGTTTCCTTGTAAGAATTTTTGTATGAATTTTGTCATTTGATTATGTGATCCTTGAAAAAGAAATAACTATATAGCATAATCATAGGAAGTTTGAATGGAACCAAGATGATACCAGCAACAATTATAGAAAACCAGACAATGGTAAAAAGAAACAATTAAAAGAATAGCAGCCAAACTATTTATCAAGCACCCATTATTTAAAAAATAATTATTTTTTTTGGTTTTTGGGTCACACCCAGCAGTGCTCAGGGTGTGAAATCACTCCTGGCAGGCATGGTGGACCATATGGGATGCTGGGATTCGAACCATCCTTGCTCCTGGGTCGGCCCGCAAGGCAAACACCCCATCTCTGTGCTATCTTTCTGGCCGCTGATATGACTTTTTAGTGGGAATAATACAATAAAGATTTTATTTACTACTTGCAATGATATAAACAAGAATTATTAATCACAATTTATTGATATAAGAAAATTTACTTTGAAGAATTGCTAACCAATTCAGGTTACTCTTAAATGGTAGAGCTACAATTTAAGGCAATGTGACCAAGTCTGGAGCAATAGAACACTGGGTAAGAGGGCCAAAGTGTTAGTACAGTGGCCGGACATTTGCCTTACACATGACTGACCCAGGACGAACCTGGGTAAAATCCCTAGTGTACCATATGGTCCCCTGAGCCAGGTGTGATTTCTGAGCTCAGAGCTGAGTGCCACTGGGTGTAACCCAAAAGAAATAAATATAGAAAGAAAGAAACAAACAAAAAAGAACAGTGGGTAGAATTTTTGCCTTCCATTTATCCACCTGGATTCAATCTCCAGGATTGAATGGTCCCCTGACTAACCACTAGGAGTAGCTCCTGAATGCAGAGCCAGGAGTAACCACTAAGCATCACTGGGTTTGGCCTCCCAAAACAGTAAATATAAATTAAAAAAAATGAACTTTCAAGTTAACTTTAAAAATTAAATACATAAATAAAGCAATTTTACCTAACTTTCAAGCTTTATTTTGCAAGTGAAAATAAATTATGGATGGGACGGCAAGGTGGCGCTAGAGGTAAGGTGTCTGCCTTGCAAGTGCTAGCCAAGGAAAGATTGTGACCACCAGGTTCTATCTCCCGTCATCCCATATGGTCCCCCCAAGTCAGGAGCAATTTCTGAGTGCTTAGCCAGAAGTAACCCCTGAGCATCAAACATGTGTGGCCCAAACCCCCCCCCCAAAAAAAGAATAAATAAATAAAATAATCATGGGGCAAAAAAATAAATCTCAATTTATCTTATGACCTCACGATGTTCTGCATATGATGTAATAATGTACACCATACATATATGTCTAACATTAGTTGTGCTGTCATCTTAAATTCCTTTTTCTAATTATTAAAGTGCAGAGACATTGATTTAAGTTATTTCAGAGTGAGAGGTACAGGGAAATAGCTTAAAGAGCTAGTGAAGGTGCTTTGCATGAGAAAAGCCTAATTTTGGTCCCTGGCACCACAGTGTCTTCTGAGCACTACTGAGAAAACAACAATACCAAGCCAGAAGTATCCCTGAGTACAAAGGAATGTAACCAAAACCAAATTGACAAAATTTATTTTTTCGTGCTCGCTTCGGTAGCACATATACTAAAATTGGAATGATACAGAGAAAATTAGCATGTCCCCTGCGCAAGGATGACACACAAATTCGTGATGCATTCCATATTTAAAAAATAAAGCTATTTTTTCCTACTTAATGGCACCAACATATAAATTTATCTTTTTCTTTCTGAAGTGCTTTATATTTTAATTTTTATTTAAACACTTTGATTACAAATATGATTGTAATTGTATGATTTCAGTCATGTAAAGAACACCCCCCCTTCACCAGCGATAAATTTATCTTTGATGACAAAAGAGACCATTTTTATTTTTGGTTTTTGGGCTACACCCGGTGGTGCCCAGGGATTACTCCTGGCTCTGTGCTTAAATATCATTCCTGGAAGGCTCAGGAGACTATCTGAAATGCTGGGGATTGAACTTAGGTTCGCCCTGGGTCGGCTATATGCTAGGCAAACACCCTACACAGTGCTAACACTTCGGCCCCAGAACCACAATTTTTAATTCTATTTAATGCAATTGACATTTGTTTACATATTTCAGGGGCTAAAATAAGCTAATATATATAAAATATAGATAAAAATTCTATTTCAGTACTTGTAATTCAAACAATATCAATCTGTACATATTTAAAGGAAATCCTCTTCTAAATCTATTTGCAAATTAAAAATTCATGCAAACTTTTGAATTTTGCTATTGCAAAATGCCCCATTTTGAATTTTGAAATTCATCACACTGGGCTTTCTGTGGTTTCTTTCCTTGTTCTTTTGCTTTTGTCTTTGTCATATGAAGGCCATGTATTTTTTTGCTTGTCAAAAAAGGAAAGAAATAGAGGAAAGATGTAAAAAAAAAAAGCTAAAGAAAGAAAGAAAGAAAGAAAAAGAAAGAGAGCAAAGGAAAGAAGAAAGAAAGAAACAAAGAAGAAAAAGAAGAAAGAAAGGAAAGAGAAAGAAAGATGGAAAGAAGGGAGAAGTAAAGGAAGGAAGGAAGGAAGGAAGGAAGGAAGGAAGGAAGGAAGGAAGGAGGAAGGAAG
>PVKC010008016.1:0-28108 GCA_004027635.1 Crocidura indochinensis | reverse complement strand
ACCATTATGTGCAATAATGTTAACAACAATTTTATGAATTCATTATTCTGACAGCTTTCTCTCATTCAGAGAGCGCACTAACCTTCCAGTAATATCCCAGTCACCAACCAACACCTTCAATTAAACTCAGTTCTATATATTTACTTCCAGTTCTTATTGCCTTTGATTATTTGTTGGTCCCTTACATCTTTATATATACAAAAGAAGTTGAGCAGATACAATATGAACATACTCCTATGTTTATAGGAGTATGTTCATATTGTATCTGCTCAACTTCTTTTGTGTAACGTCACTCAATTGCATACTCTCTAGAAACATCCACATGGGACTAATTGCATGGTTTCATCAATTGTCACATTACATCCCACTGAATATAAACGACTAACTTTTTATTTGTGTAGCTAAAGCCAGACACTTGGGTTGTTTCTATATTTTGGCTTTGTACTAAATGCTGCAATGAACATGTGTGTGCATATAGCCTTTCAAATTAATGTTCTTAATTTGGGAGTAAATTCCAAGATGAGATATCCCTAAATCAAATGGGAGTCATTCGATTTTTTTTTTTTTAGAAATCTTCATACTGCATTCCTTAGGAACTGAACCAGTGAGTGTGAGAAAATATATCAAAGTTTTGATTTGCAATTCCCTAATAATAAATTATGGTGAATCTTTTTCAAATGTTTGCTAGTTACCTGTGTATCTTCTTTGAGGAAGAGTCTACTCATTTGGGGGGAGTGGTGTTCTAGATATATTATTTTCATGTGGTTATCTAGTTTCCCCAGAACTTTTAAAAAGTTTCCATCTGTCACTTTATGCATTTCACTTCTTTGTTTAAGGATAATTGTTCATAAATAGAAAGTTTTATTTCAAGACTCTTGGCTATGATTCATTTTTCTTCAAGTTATTTTTTATTTCAGTTTTACAAAAGTTTTCTTAGAATAGATTTACAATTACACATTTCAGAAAATACCTTTTCCCCTCTTAGAGTTATGTTTGACTGTTAATGACATTTTATGATTTCATACAAATTTAAGTACAGCTTACAACCATGAAAAAATGTCATTGAATTTTAATGGGAATTGTGTTGAATTTGTATAGTGATTTGGGTGAGAAGGTCATATTGACAACTTTGAAATTTCAAATCCATAAACGTGGAATTTTTTTTGCTTCCTATTGTATTCTCTCTTTCAATAGTGACTAATTATTTCATTGTATAAATATTTAGCTTTATTTTACTATGTAGATATTTTATGATTTTGGACACTAACTTGAAAGGTGGTACCGGTACCTTTTGAAATTCTTGTTCTTTCAATTCATTCCTCACATAGAGAAATGTCACAGATTTTGTTTGCTAATTTTGACTCTTGTTACCATGATATATTGCTTTTTATCATGCCATGAGAAAAATAGTAAGAGTTATACTTGTTAGTTTTGAATTTGTATTTCTTGATTTATATTTATTGTATAATTTTTTAGCAAGGATGTATTCAAAACTATACTGATTAAAGTGGAATAATTGGACATTGTTTGAGGGAAAGTGGAAGTGGACAGAGGCTTTTGGTTTTTCAACATCGAGTAAATATTGGTTAATTTGTTGTAGATGGCTATTATTATCTTAAGAATTGTTATGTTGGGGCCGGAGAGGTGGCGCTAGAAGTAAGGTGTTTGCCTTGCAAGCGCTAGCCAAGGAAAGTTCGTGACCGTGGTTCTATCCCCCGGCATCCCATACGGTCCCCCCAAGCCAGGGGCAATTTTTGAGTGCTTAACCAGGAGTAACCCATGAGCATCAAATGGGTGTGACCATAAAAACAAACAACAAAAAAAAGAAATGTTATGTTTATTATCATTTTTGAATAGTTTTAGCACTAATTGATGTTGAACCTTATATAAAACTTTTTTGAATACATTTCCATATTTACACCATAATTATCTTGTATTGATATAGTAATTGATTACAATTGACTATTGGCATTCTGTTAATTGATTTTCTTACATTTTAATAATTTTTATTTGATATTCTTTATCAAAATGGGATAATCTCATTTGATTCTGTTATAAAAATATAAGATTACTTTTGATATATTATTGAATTCAGTTTGCTGAGATTTATTTGTAATTTCTTGTGCCACAGCAATGGCTAAAACAAACATTTCTAGATAGGTTTTCTTTAACATGAAAAAGTCTTAGTTAGCCTGGACCCCCTAAATGACTCTTAACCAGAGGTACTTGAAAAATTATTAAGATGTATATAGAGGGACCGGAGCAGTGGTGCAGTGATAGGGCGTTTGTCTTGCACATTGCTGACCTAGGAAGGATTACGGTTCAATCCCCTGGCACCCAATATGACCCTCCAAGCCAGGAGTGATTTCTGAGTGCATAGCCATCAGCCATAAAGATATATTTGTATATATATACATATATATACGTATATACACATATATGTGTGTATATATATGCATATATATATATATTAAGTGGCATTAAGCCACTTCATTGTGTTCCTACTTGTAGCATAATGACTAGTATAGACAGTATTGTGGAAGAGGAAAATAAGATAAACATTGTAGTAGTTTTTGTGAAAAATGATGTATCTTGAACTAATTGTGTAGTAGTGTGGACAGATCAAATAGGATCTTGAATTACATTTTGTAGGGAATTAAGATAAAATTAGGTGATGGATTGGATTCTCTGGGTGTCTTCTATGTGAAATGTATCTTTTATATGAACTGAAATAATTCCTAAAGTGTACTTTTTTATCAAGTCTGCTGCAGAGGTCAAGAAACTATATCTTTCAGACATTCTTACCAGCGGGGGTCTATTTATTTATTTTGCTCAAAAAAATTCTGGAAAAGATATGTAAGGATTGGATTGTGGAGAACTGTTTTGGTTTCAGTGAACTGGGAGATATCAGATAGGAGATTTAGCCAGTGGATTCCAGGTGTCAAATGGGAATCAATCTCCTTGGTGCTGAAAGTCTTATTTAGAGTTGAAACTGATATGGACACTTAATGATTACTGAAAAGCAATTTTCAGCAATTTTCCTGACCTTTATAGCCCAGCTTACAGGGCAGTTCCAAAAGCTTCTAATTCTTTGTACTAAACCCCTTAATGCAAGTACCTGAAATTGTCCTGTGTTCTTCACTTCTTGTTTATTATTCAGTATAAGAGAGCATAGCCATTATTTTACAAGTCCTATCTTTATTCAGAGTAAACCAATTCTCAGAAAGTTAATAACAGTTTTTGTTTAAAACATGTTCATTACAATTGGTATGTCTGGCCCATAAACCTATTCATAACTTGTGATTCATAGTTCATGCTCTTTTGTTATAGAATCTCTAAATTTTAATATTCTTTTCTATAAAATGGAATCTTAAAAAAATTCCACTGTAATCTCAGCAATTATGATTGACACTATCCCAATTTATGAATTCTTACTCCAGCAATGGAGTTTCAGCTTATAAGGGAAATAACATCTACTGGTGCATTTTCTGGGCACATTTTTATTTCAGCATCTTCTCCATCTAATCATCATTTAGTATAAATCTACCAAGTCAAATTTTGTAATTTAAAACTCCTAGAGTGTCCTGATTTAGCTTACAGGTAAATGGTGTTATGCAGGACTGATGTTATGTATCAAATAATACTCGAGTGGAAAATGAGAAAAGAGGCATTATTGAAAAAAATGAGAGAAATGTATTTCTATGAACTAATTTGCAAGTTAAATCTCTTTGCAGAGAGACAAAAGAGACATGTTTAAGGTAAGCAATAATTTTACAGCTAAAGATATTTTTCCTACAAAAATTACTCTTTTTTTTAAATGTCCTGAGAACAGTTTCATTTTATGAAAATTTAAAAACTTAAAATTTGTTTTTGCTTCTTGAGTGTTATTTTGTTTTTATTATGTTTGTCAGTCACACCCAGTGACGCTCAGGGGTTACTCCAGGCTATGGGCTCAGAAATTGCTCCTGGCTTGAGGGACCATACAGGACTCCGGGAGATCTAATTGTGATCTATCCTAAGCTAGAGTGTGCAAAGGCAGATGTCTTATGCCCTGCACCACCGCTCTGGCCCTGAGTGTTATTTTACTTAAGACAATAATTAGTTAAATAGCATATAAAAACACACAGTTAGAAACAGATGAATAATAAAGGCAGAGAGAAAGAGTAATAATGCCTACACATAAACAGTAGAGGACAATACAATCATGCTTTATATTTCATTTAAGTCCCCAAATTTTCTCCATTCAACTCTCCCAAGTGAACTGTTTATGTGTACTATGTGTGTGATAAGTTTAAGAATATATTATCTATAAACTGTCTCTCTATACCAATAAATGTACCTAATATTTAGCTTGATTTTTTTAAATTTTTTGATTTATTATTTATATTTTACTACAATGCCTGTTTTTTCTCAGAGCCTACTCCTGGGTTTCTCAGAGATCATTCCTGGCAGCACTAAGAGGACTATATGGATAGTAGTGATCAAACCTGGATTGACTGGATGCAAGGCAAGTGTCTTATTTACTACAGTATGTCTCCTGTCCCTTAGTTTCTGTTATTTTTAATATTTTTTTCATTAAAATAAAAAATTGAAAACAATTTTGAATCACTCCAAATAATGCTAATATTATGAAGATAGTTATGCAGAAAGATGACAAACATCCATAATGTGACTTGAAATTATTTGCATAAGAGATCAGTAGATAGATACAAGAATATATAGATACAGGAATGAAAAATAAGGTAGTACTGACTGAATCTGACAAGTGGGTATACAGATGTTTAATGCAATGAATTCTTTAGTAGTTTGTTTGAAATTATAAGAACATAGAAAATATATTTTCAATGATTTTGTTTATATCCATTGGAAGTTTTTCCATATTATGTCATTGCATAATATGTCAAAATGTTTATGTGAAATTGTAAAATAAAATAGTGTGTGCTTATTTGGGGGATAGAAGCAAGATAGTTTAGTAGAGAATTATATAAAGAAAAAATATGTGAATTTATTTATATGGATTCCAAATGACCAAGGTTAATGATCTGAGAAGTGTGATTACATCACATTTTAACACCTGAGAATAAAAGTAAGAAATGCAGCTTTAGAAACTAATGAGGAGCCTAACAATCTTTTCCACCTTTCAGAATCTGTAACCAAGTCACAGGTGAGAAAGATGTTTCCTCCACATTTGTTTGACTTAAAATGCTGACGGCATTTTGAAACAAAATTCATTTTGTAGAAACTGGCAGCAATGAAAATGACTCAATTCTGATTCCATGTGAAAACATTTGACTCTCTATGAATACACCATGTAAACAGTAGTATAAAAAGAAGTGTGATGTTTCTAATGGAATCAGAATGCCAATATTTACTCCCAGCATTGTTGTGTGACTTTGGTAAATCATTTCAATAACTGGTTTTAGACATGGGCGTATGAAAGTAAAATGAAAAAGAGCGAAATAATTTTGCTGTTAATGTTTTTTTTTCTGTCCCATTTTCTATGACAGCATTAGAAAAGAATAATTTTAAAAATGCTATAGTTTGACGATTTTAAATACAATTCTGGGACAGGCTTATGGTGGTGCACCTAGGGGCAATTTGATTTTCATACTGTCTGATTACTCATCTGTAATAAACAATAAAAACATTCTGGCTAAGATATTTATGCAGATTAAATAATAACATAGGCATGCCACTTAGTAACAGAGGCATCATAAAATATGTCTTTAACTAAAAGGATGTTGTTAATATTTCAATCTAGTTTTTCACTGTAAATAGTTTTCCCAGATCAACAAAATACTCATATAGCCTTTTAACTTCTGTCTGAATTGAACATGCCTTAGAGAAGTTAATAAACACTTGGTATTAGCAGTTCATTAGATATAATTTTTCTCTTGCTCAGTATAAGTAGAACCCTTGTTCTGATTCACCTGACAGATGCTGAACTCCCAGAGAGAGGCTTATTAAACATCCAGCCAAATGGAACATTTTTCAGTTCCAACTGCAAACATACCAACCAAACAAGCATTTGTTTAACAAGGAGCTCAAAGCATTTGTTAGCATTCACTGTCACCAGAATCCTGATCCAAACTTTCTGCCAAAACTAACTCATTATACCCCAAACTCCAGTCCCAATCCTCCCACACTTCTTCCTCTCTTAATTTTTTCAAACATTTTTCTTAATTTGGTTTTAGAATGCAAGAACCTTTTTTTTTTTTTTTAATGTCAATGGTGAGCTTTATGTGGTGTTCTTTTTTGTGTTCCTTCCTGTCTGCTGTCGGGAGAGTGCTGACTGGGAAGTGACAGCTTGCTCTGGAAGCCAAATTATTGTTGCAGTTCTTATACTTTGGATTCAGTATAAGATTTTTATAAGTGAAAAATACTTATAAAGTCAAGGGGTAGAAATTATTCTATCATGTTCCTCTGTGTCCTTAATAATCTCTTCCCCATCTTTGCATAGCAGAGCTATTTTGAGCATACTCTCAAAACACATGCTTTGTTTCTTAACTGATACCATGTGGAAACTGGGGCAGATTGATTTCTACTCCTTGCTGTTCTTGCATCTAAGAAACAATAGATGAAGGTAGAACTAATGTTTTCTGATATAATGGATAGTGAGGAACTATTCATTTTTATTGTTTGTTTGTTTTTGACACAAATTCTGCTTGCCAATTTACATATATTATAGACTTGCCAGCCATGGTTCAAGCCATTTTTCTTTGCATGTATTTGAGCTCTATAAGATAGTTGACTATTCCCTATGAGATCTGATTGAAAAGGTAGCCTATATCTTGACAACAAATAAGAAATAGTTGGAGTTGATTCAGTACGATCTTAAGGACCTAGGGCAGCCCTTTTGCACTTTATTTTGGGGGGGGGGGGTCACACCCGGCAGTGCTCAGGGATTACTCCTGGCTCCATGCTCAGAAATTGTTCCTGGCAGGCACGGGGGACCATATGGGGCACCGGGATTCGAACCGATGACCTTTTGCATGAAAGGCAAATGCCTTACCTCCATGCTATCTCCCGGGCCCCCGTTTTGCACTTTTTTAAAGAAAGCTCTCTAAATGTTGGTGGTCTACACAAAATACAGTAAATTCTATTTTGCCACTGTTAGAACTCAGAATTCCAAAGTAAGTGCCTGAGATAAGTAAGAAAATTAGTTTTTATTCCTAATGCTACCATTCTCAATTTATATATGTTTGGGGATCTCAGAATGGGACTTTCTTTGGAAATTAGGTTCATGGGAGATATACTTAACCAAGATTGGATCACCCTGGCACAGGGTAAACCCTCAATCTCTTAAAGAATGAATAGGAACAGGGATTGAAAAGTCAGATCAAATATAAGGTTAAAAGAGGTCAAGACTGAAGGGAGAAAACAGCAAGTCAGGAAAACTCAGTAGTTGTCACCCCAAAGCTTAGGGAAGTATATTGGAGCATTTTTCTCCACTGAAGTTTTCAGTGAGTTAAAAGCTTTACTGACACTTTGATTTAGAATCTTTAGCCTCTAGATCTGTGAGAGGGAAAATTTTTGTTGTTTTAAGACTCCCATTTTGTAGTAATTTGTTACAGTAGCCTTAGGATATTAATACTATTCTATTGTATATTGGAATTTTGATAACACAAGGACACTGAGTCCTAGAGTGAATGAGCACAAGAAGGAGGAACCCACATAATGTAAAATAGCATTTTATACTACTTCTTAGGAGAACCTTTCAATCATTCAGAAGTGGAGAGGCTTTAAATGTAAATTTTGATATGACATCTTGCCAGTATAATATTCATTACTTCTATGTTCTTGATTTGTGGGGGAGGAAGTTTCAAATAAAAGTTGTGACTAGGTTATGCAACATCAGGCTATGCTAAGAAACTTCCCTTTGTATCTTTTGTCTTGAGTGAAGTCTTAGATTTCAGCCATCTATGCTTTTATTTATTCTAGTATTTTTAAATTGGGAGAGTGTTGGACCATCCCCCAATAAGAGTTATGACTTATGACTAGCTCAGCATATGTATACCAAGTATTAATCCTGGAACAACTGTGGGGCTGGATTGTCTAGAGAATAAAACATAAAAACTGGACTGGCTGCTTCTTAGGCAAGCACCCTCCATGCTACACCATCTCTGATCACAAGTACTTACACTTTTAAACACAAATCTATTTAAGTTAATTTACAATTGGTTTACAATACTAAAAGAATAATGGAATACAGCTTCATATTACTATATATATGTATAATTTTTACTATGCCTACCACAAAATAACCATTAATATCATACTATTAATTGTGTCTCCTATAACTATTCCCTCTATCCCTTTTAACAATTCCACCTAATAATCCCCATGTTTAGTAGTGTCTCAATGTTATTTTTGGTGTATTTTATTGGTGTATTTTTTTTTAGTTATTTGGATTTAAATACTGGTGATATTATCTAGTAATATTTATTAGATAATTTCTTATACATTCACATAGAGTTTGTTATAAGATTTTTCAAAAGTCATGGATTAAATTTTAATGGCTGAATATGTTCTTTAAATATATTTAACAAAGTTGTTTTTTTCTATGTCGAGTATCACATCTTCTGCCTTTGTATCATAGTTTTGTTTTTTGCTTTAAATAACTAATTTGAGCTTTTCTTTGGGGATCTATGTATTTATTTATATATTTATATGTATAATTATTTTTGTTTTGAAGCCAGATTCTGCTCCCAAATAGTGTAGAAATCACTCCTGTTTCTGTGTCAGAATGCTGGCTATGCACGAGAAGTCATATGGAGTATCTTACATTAAACCAGGATCCGGTATGTGCAAGGCAAGTGTCTTACACACTACTATTTCTAGGTGTAAAATTTACATACTTAATCTTAAAGTTTGTTATTGACACATACTTAGCCTCGTAATAATCCTCAGTCTTGGGACTGGAGCAGTGGCCTAGGATGGACTGCGGTTTGATCCCCTGGCATCCCATATGGCCCCCCAAGCCAGGAGTGATCTGAGTGCATAGCCAGGAGTAACGCCTGAGCATCACTTTAAAAAAAAAGTAAAAAAAAAAATCCTAGGGGCCAAAGAGATAACATGGAGGTAAGGTGTTTGCCTTTCATGCAGAGGGATGGTGGTTTGAATCCCAGCAGCCCATATGGTCCCCGGAGCCTGCCAGGAGCGATTACTGAGCACAGAGCCAGGAGTAATCCCTGAGCGCTGCCAGGTGTGACCCAAAAACCAAAAACCAAAATAATAATAAACAATAATAATAATAATAATAATCCTCAGACTTACCGATATTTTCTCTCCCCTAATCATCCATTATCCTTAGTCAGACAATGGCTGGGATTGAATTCAGGATGAGAATAGAAACAATATCTTTATTGGATGACCATTTATGGATGCAGTGAGATAGGGATGAGATTGAATATTACATCCTTTCATTTTACAAGTCACAGAAATTTTAGCCAATTATTTCCTTTCTTTAAAAATAAGTACACATTCTGTTCATATAAAACTTGATTGATTTAGATATAATATTGAAATGATTTGCTTATTTTTTCTATCATTTTCATAGTTTTGAAGCAAGCAGCGAAGCGTGCAAGGAAGAAAGAATCACCCCAAACCCAGACTAAGACAATGAATTCTTGACAATTCTTGGCTTTATGCCAAAAGCAGGAGTTGAAGGAGGAGTTACTTCATCACTTTCTTTCTTCTCCTCTCATTGTTCAGAGAGCCTATCTTTATTCCAGTATCAGTCAGTTTTAATTACTATAGTTTTATAAGTTGCTCCAAGTCATGTATTGAGATATGCACACATTTTTTTATTTTTCAATATGACTTTGGCTATTTGTCATATTTTGTAATTCCATATAAACTTTATAATTGACTTCTTTAGGTCCTTGATCTATGTCATCTGAATTTAGATGAGGATTGGATTGAATATATAAAATAACAGTGAAATAAGTCAGAGAGAGAAAGAAAAACGCAGAATAGTCTCACTCATCTATGGGTTTTAAGAAAAATGAAAGACATTCTTGCAATAATAATTTTTAGACACAAAAGAGAAAATAGCTGGAAGTTCCAGCTCACCTCATGAAGCTCACCACAAAGAGTGATGAGTCTAGTTAGAGAAATAACTGCATTTTGAACTGTCCTAATAATGAGAATGTATGAGGGAAATGGAGTGCCTGTCTAAAGTACAGGCGGGGGTTGGGTGGGGAGGAGAGAGATTTGGGACAATGATGATGGGAACGCTGCATTGGTGATGGGTAGTGTTCTTTTCATGACTGAAACCCAAACACAATCATGTATATAATCAAGGTGTTTAAATAAAATATATTAAAAAATAAGTTAAGTAAGATAGTCATTTTAACAGTACTTCAAATTCTTGAACAAGGATGCTTTTTCCATTTACTAAAGTTTTCTGTCTTCTAATTAAGTGTTTTAAAGTTATGGTATATAGATCTTCTGAAATTTTTGTTAACTTGATTCCTAGATACTTGATGTTTTAGATACTATTTTAAATTGAATAGACTCCTCAAATTCTTTCTCTTCTGATTAATGTTTTGTACAGAATAATGCAACCATTTTTTTACTTTGAAGCTAGATACTTTATTTTATTGATTTATTGCTTCTAAGAGCTTTTAAAGAGTGGAATCAGAGAATCAATGCAATCAGGAGTTGGTTTTTCTAAAGACTAAACAAAGTAGATAAAAATGTTAGATAGACACACAAGAAAAATTTTAAATAATTTGGATCAGAGATGAAATGGGAGCAATTACAACAGACCATTCAGTAATTCAAAATAGAATGAGATGTTTACACTGAACAATTTTATGGTTAAGCTGCAGAACCTAAAAGGAATAGGTGGTTTCTTAGAGTCCTATAATCTTTCAAAGCTGAATGAGGAGGGAGTAGAAAGCTAATCACAAGTTTGGATCAAAACAGTAATTAAGATTCTCCCCCAAGAACATGTAGCCTGGTTTAAATGGGTTCTATAGTGAGTTCTAGCAAATCATCAGAGTAGATTTAACTCCTTTACTTGTTAAATCTACCAAAACATTTAAGACACAGGAACTCTTAACTTCTATGAAACTAGCTATAGTAAAATTTCAGTTGACACTTCCTGATAAACAATGATGCCATGATTTTTTAACAAAACCTTGATGAACTGAATTTAACCATATATAAAGAAAACAATTCTGCACCACAGTGAAGTGGAATTTATTTCAGAAATGGTCCAACAAATGCATATCAATTAGCATAATAGACCACATTAATAGAAGAAAATATAGACCCATAGGACCAGAAGAGTAGATACAGAATAAACTTTTGACATGATCCAACATCCACTCATAATAAAAATTTCCAATAAAAAGAGATGAATGGAACTTTCTTCAAGAGAGTAAGGACTGTCTATAACAGAACTACTATCAGTATAATTCTTAATGGTAAAAAACTGAGATCAGACACAAAATAAGAATATCCCATTTCTAGTTTTATTAGTTATTATATTAGAAATCCCTCTATAGCAATATTAAGTGCTGTCTACAGAGCAAGGAGATCCAAATTGCAAAAACAAAATGAAATAAAAATGTCATCCCTTTTTTTTTATTTTTGACATTTAGAAATGTTACAATTAAAAACTATTTAGTGAATAGAACTTTCTGGATCTCTTTTAATTTCGTTTAAATTTAAATATGTGTTCTAATTTATATAACTATTTTAAGTTTAGATGATTTCCATACTTTAATTTTTTTTTTATTTTTTTGGACCACACCCGGCTGTGCTCAGGAGTTACACCTGGCTATCTGCTCAAAAATAGCTCCTGGCAGGCACGGGGGGACCATATGGGACACCGGGATTCGAACCAACCACCGTAGGTCCTGAATCGGCTGTTTGCAAGGCAAAACACCTCTGAGCTATCTCTACGGAAATCATCTAAACTTCTGGTCCTATGGGTCTATATTTTCTTTCTGGAATCCATCTCATTTTGGTTTTAAAATTCTTTCACATTTATTCCTGTTAGGGTTTGGTATCCCAAAGACCACACAAAGCAAAAGATTTTTTAGCAAAGAGTTTCATTAAGCACAAGTCAGGCAGGCGAGCACTGAATCCCGAAGCTGACTGATTTCCCATTTGGAAGGTGAGTGAGCCTACCTTGAGTAAGGGGTTTCCTTTTATGCTCTAAAACGGCAACTCAAACAAGTTTCTTATGCCTAATATAGAATTGGATAGATCTATTTTGAGATTATATTGCTCACATATTCTTGACAACTCTGAGAGCACCAGTTTCCTTCTTTTTGTTGGATTGACACTTTGTTCAGGACATGACCGAGAGGTTCAGGACATATTTGAAAGGTAAGTGCAAGGTCAACTCACTCTGCCTGTCTGCACAATGCCTCATTTAGGAGAGGGGAGAGTTTCAGGGACTGGTGTGTATGGGGGTGACTGAGAGGTCAGCCAGTGTGTAGAACATGGCTGATATGTGAAGATGGAGGAATTTATGCTAATTCAGGATGGCTTTACATCTTCAAACTCTTTCTTTGAGGAGGGATGAAATCCAGCTGTAATTCTATGGTTTGAGTACTAGTATTTCCTGTGCTCTGATTTATACTCACCAAACATGGTCTGCGAGCCTTTTTCAGCACTAACTTGGCTCAGGAGAGAATTAACAGTTATAAGGGAAGCGAGAAGGGGAGGTGTTGAGAAGTTAAGTTCCTCTCCTTTCAAAATTTACAATCCCTTTTAGTATCATGCATTGCTTTCCCTTAAACCCATTTAATTCACCACTTTACTGTGTGTTTTGTGTGTGTGTGTGTGTGTGTGTGTGTGTATGTGTGTAACATACTATGTGTGCAAATAGAAGATTGCTTTATTTTTTCCTTCTATAAAAGGTTGTCCAGGGATAATATCATTCTTTTTTTGGTTTCTGTGATACTCCAGTATAGCTAAGTACTATTTGACTTGATAACAAAAACAAGAAATGTACAAACCATATATCCATACCATTGAATTGAATATTGCAAATATTCAAGTATGTCTTACTTGAACTTAAGATAATAAATATATAAAAGAAAGCTCATCGTTATAATTTTTCAAATTAATTGCACTAGTCTTATTAATATTGTAGAATTTGATTTATGTTGAAAATTTGTATGTGGTGTAAAATAATTAGAAAGAATAAAAGAAAAAGAAATAAAAGATAGGGAGGTATAGAGGAAGAGAAAAAATGAATATGCCACAGATAAATTTAAATTGACTTTATTGGTTTATTATTCAATTAAATACTATACTCCATTTTACAATATTTTTTGATACAGAACAGTAAGCATATTTAAAATAAATATCTTAAAATAGTAATTTAATTGCAAAATTTCTCTAAGTCTATTTGATATGAGGAAAAACTGTTTCTCATTATTCAGGATGCATACACTTTACAAACAGTAGACTATTTTGAGTTATGTGATGTATCTTGAGAGACAAAGCCAATATCAAAAGCAAATATACAGTAGGTATTTTGCAAAGCATTAATGTGCTTAGAAATTTAATGTTTTTCAAATATTTGGTACTTTTATAATTGAAAGAAAATAAGGCCATGAATGAAGACATTTCAAATATTCACTATCTCAGTATAAGTGGATACCTTGTAATAGAACTCTGGAATAAAAATAGCTATTTAATTATTTTATATTAAAACACAGAGACAACTGGATACATTATTTTTCCACTGATGACTAAATATTTGGCAGATTCCTATAAATATAAATTGATTGCATTCAAAATGTTTGAGGTATTGTTTTAAACAGTGTCTAGCAATTTTTTCTATGTTAGGTCATACTCAAAAAACCATTAGGAGGATTCATGACATACTAAGAATGCTATAAAATTTAAATTTTTCCCATGATTATAAGAGAGAAAATACGTTATTCCTGTCCCTGATGTTTCCATAATATTTAGTCTCATTATTCAAACTGATGTTGAAAAAGCAAAGAGAATATAAAGTTTATCTATATTAAGAGAGCTTCAGCAAAATATATTTGGCAGTGCATAGCATTATATATTGGCATTATTTTATCTGTCATGAACCTTTTTTTTAACTATTGTTTAAATCATTGAGGTTTCTGTATGCAGGTTATCTTTATATTTTACTTCATAAATTAGCTGAGAAATTCTAAGAATCAAGATTCTTGTGTATATTTGACTGAAATCAGTGAAAGTTAATTTGCATTTTACTGATAGATGATAATAAGCTTCACATAATAATTGTCATATTATGTATAAAGTATATATGTATATGCAATATGTGATTAAATACAGGTATGTCCTAGGAATAAAGGAAAAAGTAATACTAGATAGACTCCAGTGACAGGCTTAAAATAAATGACAATTCATAGTGTTGTGGTTAAATTTGATTCATAATTTAAATTTCATCAGAAACTATTACTCCTTTATAATAAAATACCACTTTACATATAATATCAATCTCAAAAGTGTCAAAATTTTAATGAATATATTAACTTGAAAGTCATATGTGCCATGGATTTGTCCCAGGTAAATAGGACTGAATTAGGGATATCACAAATATTAAGAAAATAAGACATGTATCATCAGGAATAACTCATGAGCATTTCTATGTGTGGTCTACCACTCACCTTTCCTCATATATTGATATATATGAATTGGAATCTAAATAATGTCAACCATCTTTAAGACATGGCACTTGTTTTTGTTTGCCTGTTTGCTTGTTTCTGGGTGTTTTTTTTTTTTTTTTTGGAGAGGAAAAACAGTTTCTACATTAAGTTTTGGAGGGAAAAACAATAATTTGTACATAAAATAATAATTAACCTCAATGTAGAAATATGTTTAGTTAATATTAATTTAAAAATCAAAACAAATTCATATAAAAGTTTATAAAAATTTATTTAAAGTATTTCCACACAATCTCTATGAAGATTCTCCCTGTGTTCCAAAGAAAACCATATTCCTTTACTTCCCTTTTTTTTTCTTTTACCCTAAGAGGTACTTACGGAAAAATAATTCCATAGTTAAGATAAAAAAATATATGTCTACATTTGGGTCCCATGCTGCATTTTTTTGGTCATGATTTCTTGATTCACTTTGTTTTCAAAGGTCTTGCAATATTGTTAAAAATGTAAATCAGATATCCTCCTACTTTTGATATTGTTTTACTATTGATTTGCACTAATTCAAAATAGCAGGAACACAGTTTCATTGTATGATCAATGGAAGCACTTGTTGTCGGAGCAAAAGTATTCCTCTCTGTATTACTTTTTTGTGGGCGGGGGGGGGGCGGTCAACACCATCAATGCTCAGTGGTTATTTCTGGTTCTGCACTCAGGAATTATTCTGGGTATGGCAGAAGCTTGGCCATTCTCTCCTCTGGAAATGGCCAGCATTCTGCTGCGTGGGTTGATGAATCCAGGATCTTTCAGGTCTTTTTTTTACATATTCTTCAAGAAAAGAGTATGTCTGTGGAACTAACTTGTTTTTAGCATGGTAACTGCATTTGTGTGTGTGGTTACATCTGCCTGACTTCTAGGAAGAAGAATATGTGTGGGAGGGTCACACTCACTCAAAAAAAACCCCTAGTGCTATCAGCTCCCAAACCAGTATACCTGATGTTTGGTCAGATTGGTGTTCCTAAAAGAAATCATAGAGAGGAAATGAGACAGGGTCATTAGAAAATGTTTTTTCTGGGTTATGGAGGCAGCAGGAGTGGCTTCATTAGTGTAGGGGCTAAACTTACTCTCTCCTCCTGAGATGGTCAGCTCTCTGCCAGGTGGCCAGTGTACTTGGTTCACATCTCATTTGATGTAAGAGTGAGTCTATGGAGTTGGCCCAGTGCAAACATCTCCATGCTGATTTTGAAGAGAATGCATCTATTACATTATGCAATGCTTTTTTATTTGGCTTGTTCTTTTATTTACAGAAGAATTTTGTATGCATTTGAGATGGAATTCAAGAGAAGTTCTCTTGATGCATCTCTTTAGAAATTACCTGGTTTCCAGCTGTTCTATGACACAAACAGTAACTTTGATCACCTATGAGGTGTTATTTGTTAGAATATTTTATTATAAAAATTTTTTTTTGGTTTTTCGGCCACACCGGTGACTTTCAGGGGTTACTCCTGGTTCTCCGCTCAGAAATCGATTCTGGCTTGAGGGACCAAAAGGGACGCAGAGTGATTCAACTGTGGTCCATTCTACATTAGTGCAAGCTAGGCAAATGCCCAACAACTGCTCTGACCCCTATAAATTCTTTTTTTAATGACTATGAAATGTGTGGAAAATAATTTTTAGATTACATATCATATTGCTTGTATGACTTTTGCCTTATCATAATAGAGATATTTGATGTCATATTTTATATTTTATTTTTCAGATCCCAGAAGTTCTTTTACTAGGATTATAAATATACTTTTACATAAAATAGTTGAAAAATATTTTTAACGCTTTTGTTTGTTTTGGGGGTACATCTTAAGTCATATTGGGCTTGGGAAGCATATGGATTTCTGAGGATCAAACCCAAGTCAATCCACAACTCAGGCACCCTAACGCCTATTCTATCTCTCTGGATGCTTATAACTATTGCCAGAGCTTAAACACTAAAGATATTGGATAATTTCAGTGTCATTACTATAACAACTGGGTCACATACTAGGTGTATAACAACTTAAGAGTTATCTCTAATAATGTTGGTAATGCTGATACTTTGTGCATCAAAGCTATATTTTAAAATATTTCACTTATAGACTGGAAATGATAGTATAATGTGTAGGATGTTTGTCTTTCTGACTTGGGTTAAGATTTCCAGCATACTATGTGTTACATAGAACAGTGCTAAATGTATTTCTTGAATACAGAGCCAGGAATTAGCGCTAAGAACCACTGGTTGTGACTCCAACCAGTGGTTGGAGCATGAACAAGATTTTAGAACAAATAAATCATAATCTAATTTCTTTATCTTTATTTTATTGAAAGCAGATTTTGTGGCATTGCAGAGCTTTGTCAATAGTTTTTGTATAGATATTGATATGTGAATATACACAGATATATATTATTTTAGTTTAACATATTTTGTAATAGGATATTATATTTGACTTAAATACAGTAATGACAATATTTTTGCTGCTTTTTCTGTTCCAATTGTTTGAACATTAATAACTATGGCTCTTCATAATTGTTGTTAAGCATTTAGCTTTCCAGTAAGCAGACTTTTATATGCAATTGCAGATTGTTTCAACTTGTAGGTTGTTGTAAACATCCATGATAATGAATAATAGTATAAATCATTCTTCAAATAGAAGGAAATCAAATGACATTACTTTAGAAATGAAAAACTAATCTAAATTACCCAAGATTCAATTATCAGTAACACTAGGTAAAAGTCAATTTAATATTCAAAAAGCAGATTTGAAATAACTTTTATTGTGTCAGAAAGGTTAAAATTAGTTTTTCATTTCAACTGTTATAGGCAAGTGTTCAATAAGAAAATATAAATAGTCATTATTTTATAAAAAATGTTATTTTTGGCTTTATGGGCCACACCTGAGAATGCTCAAGCCTTACTCCAAGAAATTGTGCTCAGGGATATATTCTGGTGGTGCTCAGTGTAACAAAAGACAATACTGGGGATTTTTGAATCCAGATCTGCCATGTGAAGGACAAATGCCCTAATCACTGTACTATTAATTTAATCTCCAAACTGCTATATTTTTAAAGAACAATCTAATGTATCTGCTGTAATCTTGTTTTGATCATTTTCCCCTGAATTTTCATGAGTTGTTTATTAGTTAAAGCAACAATGATTGATTGTATTGAGTCATTAATGGAGAGCCATTTAATTGCTTTAAGAGTCACAATCATGATCATTTTCTTGGGAAACTGAATCTAGTTTTCATGATGAAAAGATGGTAGTCTAGACGGAGAAAAACATAATAGATATTTGGCAAATAAATTTTCTACTTAGAGTTAACTTATTTTTGAATTTATAGAAATAAAGTGATATGGAAGATTTGCAGTTGTAAATATATACCAGTAGTTTCAATGAATTAGTTCTACTTGGGGTCTGAAGAAATTTTTGATAATTTAAGGTCTAGAAAAGATTAGAGAGAAAGAGAGAGACAGAGATAGAGAAAGAGTGTGAGAAAGCAAACGAACATTTGCTTAATCATACTTTGATTCTGTTTAGTCTTTCAACTGGTTGAACTACCCACTATGGAGGCAGGCATATGCTTTATTCTACCCAATCCATCATTAAAGCCACCTTCAATCACACTAAAAATAAAGTGTACAACCTTTCACCAAACATTCCAGAGCAACCCTTGTCACAATCAAATTGTATTAAATTAGCCGTTCAATTCCCTGGCGTCCCACATGGTCCCCCAAGTCAGGAGTGATTTCTGAGTGTAAAGGGAGTAACCCCTGAGTGTCACTGGTTGTGGCTCAAAACCAAAAAGCAAAACGAAAGCAAAAAAAAAAAAAAAAAAAGATAATTCCTGAAAAAAAAAGGATAATTCCTGATGGGATTAATTAATAGCACAACCGGGAGGGTATTTGCTTTGCAGGTGGTCAAAGCAGGCTCCATCTTCAGGATTCTAAATGGTCTTTGGAGCACCATCAGGCTTGATCCCTGAACTTAAAGTCAGCAATAACTCCCGAGCATGCTGGGTTTGTCCCCAAAACAAATAATAATAATAATAAAAAAAAAAAGCAAAGAACAATACCATGTTAAGTGCACAGTTAGAATAACCTAAGTTACTATGCAAAGAATAAAAAATCAGGCTACCTGGAACATCAGAACCAGAATGGAAAAGTTTTGCTTAAAGGGCTTGAAATTGCTAACTCTTGAGGAAAGACTTTGATGTTGTTATTGCTGTTATTTTTGAACTACACCCAGCAGTACTAAGTGGTTACTCCTGACTACACTCAGAAGTCACTCCTGGCAGTCTCAGGTGATCAATAGGATGTTGAGTATTGAACGTATAGATGCAGCATGCAAGACAAAAGCCCTACTTCTGTGCTATCGCTCCAACCCTTTCCCCTGGTGTCTTTAATAATAAAGTTGAAGAAAAAAGAAAATGTTTTCACATTAGCTGCTTGTTTTTTAAAGATCTACTTTGAGCTTAAAAGACTGTAGAAAATTGGGGCAGGAGCGATGGCGCAGAGTTAGGGTGTTTGCCATGCACGTGCAGATCCAGGATGGACTGAGGTTAGATTACCCCAGTGTCCCATATGGTCCCCCAAGCCAGGAGCAATCTCTGAGCGCATAGTAAAGAGTAACCCCTCAGCGTGACTGAGTGTAGTCCTAAAACAAATAATAATAATGATAAATAAAATAGCACACTTGAATTTTTAAAATAACAATACTGTGACAATTTTCTTTACAATAACAGTATCACATCAATAGCTTTTAATTCTTTTTTCCTTCTACATGTGATTATTTTTCCCTAAAATCTAAATTATATAGAATTTATATTTATATATATATATAATGCAACTAATTACAGTTGGAGCAAAACAAAAGCAAACACACTTAAGTTCTATGCTTATGTGCTTTGGCTAATAATGTTACTAGTAGATTGATGAATAATTAGTCCACCTTTGGACCTATGTCAAATCAATGTAAAATATGTCTTCAATATTTTACAGAATATAAGTTCTATTTGCTAAAGGAATAGCAATGTATCATGTCGACATTCTTCATCTAAAACTCACTCTCCTATGATTTTATCCAGAATATAACTCCTTCTTTAAAAACTATTCCTAAGTATTTAAACTTTGAGAAATAATTGGTTTATGAATGATAAGTTGCAGGTAAGTGAACAGAAAGATATTAAGACTGTAGACATCATTAATTATGATTAATTTATGCTTTATATTGAGATGTTACATTAAAGGCATTTAAAGGTTACCTTAGCAAAAACAGAATAATTAAGATCTTTGAAAATACAGTCCTTAATAAGCTTAAGAAAGGATTTAAAACAATATGGAACATGTAAAGGACCCCATCAAATTATCCAAGTAGCAATGATTTTATTTTAGTGCTCCAAGATTTCTATAAAATACCAACAGTAAATCTTGTTACTTCAAAGAGAGAGTATAGACTTGGAGAGGGTTTGTGAAAACTCTGAACCAAGACTAAAGTTGTGTTAAACTCTTAGATTACTTTCCTACAAAGGGCCCAAGTATGGCAGGATATTAAGATATTTTGAGGTTTTGAGACATTAATAATATAAATATAAATAATAAAGTTTAGGAATTGATGGAAAATAAAGTCTTGAAACTGCTTGTTAAATGGTTCCAAAGATTATTTCTGTAAAAACTGGTCAATACTACAGCATCAATAAAACCATGACCCTAGAAGCCTTTATCATCAGCTTTTGATAGATTCACTACAATGGCAAACCATCTCTGTTTCAATCCTTGATCTTCTTCAGAAACCCAACTAAAATTTAAATGAGGGTTAACATTTCTTTGTTTAAAACTATGCAAATGTGTCTATGAGTTTTCAAAAGTAAAAGACAAAGTTACGGCAAGGACATGGAAGATCTAATATAAGAAACTTGCATGAGTTCTTTGCTTGCATCCACTGTTTCTCCCATCTAATTAAACTGACCTTTCTGTTTTTCACAGATTTAAATCTCCTCATTGCTCACAGCCTACACATTCTGCCTCTATGAGCAGTTCCATGAATCATTCTTCAATTTCTGACTATTCTCTGTTGAAATACCTTCTTACTTTTAAGGTGTTGCCAGATTACTCTGTAATATACTACCAGGGAGTATGTTTTCCCCCTTTCATATTCCTGATTCTCTACCTCATCAATTCTTTCCTTTCTAGAGAGCAAGTTGGCAAGTAGGACAGACTTGGTTTTTGTGGTCACTATTTTTCTAGGAATTAAAATACTGTCTGGCCTATAAAAGATAAGAAGCTTAAGTAAATGCTGTATGATTAAATGCATAATGGAACAAAGAGGAGCATTCTCTATACATATCACCTTATTAGTATTATATTCTTTGCATTTGGTCAAATCGCATTTTAAGTTGGTGAGGTATTATAAGTTAACTATACCTTAATAAGAGTGCTTAAAAGCAGAAAATATAATTGTATAGAACCATAGAAGTTACCAAGATATTTGCTTGTGGAAGCTATCTAAAACATGAGTGAGATCAATTAATCAAATAATATTCTTTTCTGTTGAACAAGCTTCTCTTTCATAGTAGAATTATTTATATTTAAATAAACATGGCCATGGTTATGACTATATTCTCTGAATAGTTGTGATAATTTCTTACATCATATTTATGCTCTAAGATCGGTTTTTGACATGAAGTATGTCTCTAAACCTCATTGCTAATAATGAAAATTGAAATATAAGATATTCAGGATGGATAAAACATGCTAAAACTTCAATAATAGATAAGGTTTTTATTCTCAATGCAGATTAAGAATAAAAAATGGTGGGGTCAGAGAGACAGCATGGAGGTAAGGCATTTGCCTTTCATGCAGAATGTCATCGGTTTGAATCCCGGCGTCCCATATGGTCCCCCGTGCCTGCCAGGAGCAATTTCTGAGCATGGAGCTAGGAGTAACCCCTGAGCACTGCCAGGTGTGACTCAACCCCCCGCCCCCACATACACACACAAAAAAATGTGCCTGAAGAGATAGTAGATTAGTGAGGTGTTTCCTTGCACTCAGCTTTCTCAGGTTTGATCTCTGGTAACCTATATGATCCCTGTAGCCCCCTTGAATACAGGAACAGGAGTAAGTATTTCCAAAAACAATAATAAAAGATTAAAGAGATATTTATACAATTTTATACAAATTTTAAACAATTTTATACACAAATTTCTATAAAAAATTTAAAAACATTTTATAATATTTATATAATTTATACAAAATTTTTTATAAAATTTTTAGAAACATTTTTAAAAATTTTATACAATTTTTATACAAAGAAATACAATATTTCTTGTATAGTTCACATGGAGTGTTGCTGAATAGGGTGAATAGGATATGTGCTGGAGATCTAATCAGGGCTTCACACTTGCATGTGCTTTTTCAATTGACCTACATCACTGTCCCTTATGATTCCTAGATTTATACCGAGAAACTGAAAGTTGAGAAGTTTATGGAGCCCCTATAATCAAAGAGGTGGTAAATAAGAAAAAAAAGAAAATTATGACTTCCATTCTTCATCTATGTAAGATGTAAATAGCCCTATCCTTACAATTATGTGTCCTATTATAATGAAAATTTCTTGGAAGTTCTTTTTCAGGGCACTTCTGAAAAAGTGGGAAAACTTAATGGAGTATGACAGTGGCTTACCTTAGTTGACCTGGATTGTTCATCCATAAAAATCACTGAAGGCAGAAAACATAAAGACTTCTCATGGAAAACAGAATGTGGGCAACTTGTTTCTATACAGATTCAGCCTCTGAGTATAGAGAAGAAACCTGCAAGACAAAAAGCAAACAGAACTGCCAACTCAACATCATCTATGATTGGAATGAGATTCACAAGGCTGCTGGAAGCCTGTATTTTAATACACTAGAATATTCCACGAGGGAGTACTCTAATACCCAGTCTATGTTTGAATACAGCTATGCACTGAGCTTTTTATGGTCACCTGGAGAAATATGAAGACAGTGTTTCTGGAGAAGAAAGCACTGTTTATTCAATATTCAGTCTTAAAATAATACTGTACCTACTTAGTTTATAAGTAAATTAATTCACCAACACACAAATCTTTCTTGGATATTCCATTAAAATCATTAAAAAGTACTTTATTGAGTATTTAAATATAACACTAAAAGACATACCATTTTTGAATAGTGAACATATTCAAGAGAGCTTTCTATTTTAAAGACAACTTTAAAATGTCCATTTTATCATGGACATTTTATCATTATAGTGTCCTAAAAACATTAATGTTAGAATAGTATATTGTACATGCTTTATGGTTATAAATGTATGGAAGATATCTTGAAAATACACAATGTTAATACTAATACTACTAATATTGATACTATTTCAGTGAAATTATTTTTAATGATTCAATCCTAATTTATAATTATTTTCTTTTATTCCTTCACACATGCACCTCTTTCCTCAATGAGAACCAGCAAAATTCTAGCACAGAATTAGGTTTAATAATAAATGTAATAAGTAAAAATTAGGATCTAAAAAGAAACAACTACTTTTGTGAGTATGAAATGAATGCAGAAAATTATTCTCCAAAGGAAGATAATTTTATTTTTTATTTAGATACTGTAATTTATACAGTTATTCATATCTGAGCTTTAGGCTTATTATTTCCCAAAATCAATTACATAACCTAGGTCAATTTCTCTCCACCAGTGTCTCTAAATACCCTCCTGTCCCCAATTCCAATCCTGTCTCCTTGATCATCATTTATTTTTTGCTTAATATAAGATCTTTCTACATCAAAAAGAAATGTGATAGAGAAATAATCCCAGGTATATGTTTTTTTAAATATAAATGAATCAACAGAAGAACTTCATGAAATCTTTGAAATGATGATTGCTTAGCTACAACATTAAGTGTAATGAATTTTAGCCAGGTTAGCACAAGGTATTCTCAGTCACACATGGTGTAAAGTAGAGTCTGAGAAGTGTCCCAGAGTATGATTGCTGTAACAAATTGCCATAAATTATGTAGGTTTTTTTTACTCAAAATTCTTACTTTTTCACAGCTCTGGAAGCTATTAGTTTAAGACAAGGGAATGAGGAAGAGGAGGATGAAAAAGAGAGAGGAAGGAAAAGGGAATGATGGCAAAAGGAAAGAAAAAAAGGAGAGTGAAGGGGATTTGAGACGAGTGGTCAAAGGAGAGGGGAGACAGAAGGAAGAGGGAGAAAGGGGAGGAGAGAAAATGGAGAGATGGAAAGCTAAAGAGCAGAGATAGATAAAGAGAAGTGAGATAGAGGGCAATTGGGAAATGAAAGACAAGAAAGGGAAATAAAAAAGGAAGTTAGAAAAGTGAATGAGATGGAAAAAGGGAAATAACAGAGTTCAGGAAAGAGGAAATAAGGGTGAATGGAGGGAGGGAAGAGATGGTGAAAGAATTAGGGAGAGGGAAGAAGAGAGAAAGGGACAGAGAAAGTGAAGGAGTTTGGAAAGGAGGGAAACAAAGGAAAGAAGAAAGATGGAGGACGAGGGAAGAATTATTTAATTTCTCTGTATCTCTTCTTGTAAGGCACAGTTCTCATTATGTGGAATCTACTCTCATAGCTTAATTTCCTTTCAATAGCTTAAACTGCTAATATCATTATATTGAATTAGGGCTTTAACAGGATGTTGGATAAGACAAAAACATTCACTTCATGGAAACGGTTCGTATCCAAATTTCTACACAAGACTGTAGATTATATTATGTAAAGGCATAAACTGTTTTTGCATTCAGTGTTAAAGGATGACTTAATGCGACCATTTGCCCAATATAAATACATGGCAGTAAAATTAAATAAATTATGTTATATTTAAAATTTGCTTTATTTAACCACAGACAATCCTGATCTTGAGTTATTTGTCTTCTAGGACACAGGCATGAAAACTATATTTCCTGAGCCAAATCTGAGCTGCTGTTTGTTTATGGAAGCAATGTTTTATTTCTTCCATAGTCACACATATCAAACAGTACTGCTATTTCTTTACATATTTTTGAGAACTATTTTTGTCCTTCAAAATAATAAACTTGTAGATATAGAAAGTATCTGAATGTTAAATGTTAAACTTAAAATACATTCAATTTAACCATTTTGGGGAAGAAATTACTGATTTCTATATTAAGTAATCTGCATCAGTAGTCTTATTTTAACTACTTTTATGTTTCTCACAGCCCAGTAGTCAAAGAAGCAAAATAAAAAGAGCAAAATATAAAATTGTAAGCAATTTAATATTTACACATATATATTTATAGATACCCTATGGGTTTCTATATTTTATCTATATTCAGTTGTTCACTGACCCATTTAATCTCATACATATACTTTAACCTTAAAAACTTAGTAAGACCTTTAAATTACCAAAAGTTTAATAATGATTTGCAGATTAAGATCATTTTAATATTTAAATATATTTTCATGAAAATTTAAAAAAAGATAATAATGGGTAATTTGTTTCTTGTTTCCTCTCCTAAACATATTTTCCATAAATTTGTTGTCTTTTTTTTTTTTTTTTGGTTTTTGGCCACACCCGGTGACGCTCAGGGGTTACTCCTGGCTATGCGTTCAGAAGTCGCTCCTGGCAGGCACGGGGGACCATATGGGGAACAGGGGGATCGAACCGTGGTCCGTCCTAGCTTAGCGCAGGCACCTTACCTCCAGCGCCACCACCCGGCCCCCAAATTTGTTGTCTTTCACTTTTACACATTAAAATATTTTCTAAAGAATATGTTAATATGTTTCAGTATAAATGTTGAAATGTGGTCATAATGGATTTTTTGTGGTAGAGGATATTTAATCTTTCTAATAATATATAATCTGTATCTTGCCCAGGTTTCTTTTTTGGGTCACACCCGGCAGTGCTCAGGGGTTACTCCTGGCTCCATGCTCAGAAATTGCTCCTGGCAGGCACGGGGGATTATATGGGGCACCGGGATTCGAACCGATGACCTTTTGCATGAAAGGCAAACGCCTTACCTCCATGCTATCTCCCGGGCCCCCTAGGTTTCTTTTATTTAAAATAATATTCAACAAAAGTTATACCAATCATTTAACACTTGGGTAGCAGGACTCCCATTTTAAGACTGACATTGTATTTCAATAATTATTGAGAAATTAAAAAAAAAACAAATTTAAAGTCCTTTTTATTTTCCTTTTTGCTTTCACCTTTCCTGCCTCCTTTTTACTTTCTTTTCTTCTTTACTTCCTTTACTCCTTTTTCCTTTCTTCATTTCTTTAATCCTTCCTTTCTTTAGTTCTTCTTTCACTCCTTCCCTCTATTATCATTTCTTATGCCCTTTCCTCCTTTGTCCCTTCTACCTTGTTTCCTTTCGTCCTTTCTTTTCTTCCTTCCCCTTTCCTTCTTTTTCTTTCCATCCATCTTTTATTCCTTCCTACACCTTTCCTTCTTTCCTATCTTTCTTATTCTACATCCTTTCTTTCATATACCTTTCATTTAATTATTTTTACACACTTGATGTGGTAGATTTTGGAGGAGGATCACACCAACAATGATCATTAAGACTCCTGGCAATGCATAGAGAACTACATGGATGCCAGGTATGAAAAATAGGTTGAGTGCATACAAGGCAAATATACAACTACTAGACTATTTTTTTCAGTACATATACGGTGGGTTTTTGTACTTAAAAATACTCTTGAAGTGTTAAAAAAGATAAAAAACAATATAACAAGTAATATGGTTTTAAATGACATAAACTAATTTCCAGAACTTTACTTTCCAAATTAACACTTAGGAAACTAAATTTTACTCAGACTTTCAGTAATTGTGATACTCAGTGGAGAAATGGATTGAGTCAAGGTCTCTCTTTGTATCTCAGTGTAAGTCAATGAGGGTAAAAATGAAAATTGTGTATTTAAGCTTCAAAAATGTACTATGGGGGCCCGAGAGATAGCATGGAGGTAAGGCGTGTGCCTTTCATGCAAAAGGTCATCGATTTGAATCCCAGTGCCCCATATGGTCTCCCGTGCCTGCCAATTTCTGAACATGGAGACAGGAGTAACCCCTGAGCACTGCCGCGTGTGACCCAAAAACAAAAAAAATGTACTATGGAGTTTTATAACCTAAGTTAGTATTTAACTAAAAGAATTATGACAGAAAAGTAACACATTTGTCTTAGATTAAGTAAAAATAAAAGATATATTTGATGGCAAACAATTGTATAAGCTATGGTTAGTATAGAAACCTAGAACCCTATATGAGTTAATTTTGGGGGGAATAATTAGTCAGCAATAGTGGGCCTTCCGGGGTTTTGCCAGAGTGGTAGAGAAATGATGTGATGCTGGTGATCAAATGAGAATGCACAGTATATTTCCCTGGCTCTACACATTTTTGCTTGTCTGTTTTTTGTTTGTTTGTTTTTAAGCCACACCGATTGGTGCTCAGCTTTTACTCCTGAACCTGTGCTAAGAAATAACTCTTGGCAGAATTAGGGGAGCATATGGATGCCACAGATTCAACTCAAGTTAGCTGTATGCAAGACACATAACTTATCCACTGTTCTATTACCTGGAGTTTAATAGCTCAAAAGTTATTAACTTTTAAAAATATTAACCTTTAATATTAATTAAATGAATTAACTCAAAAGTTATTAACTTTTGAAAAACTTTTAAAAGTAATTCAAAAGTTATTTTTAAAGAGGATAAATGCCTATTAAATTCTTGTCAAATTTCTTTCTAAAGCCAAAATTTCTGCTGAGCCTTCAAGTCAAGGGTAAGTATTTTTATGCCTATAAAAGAAACATTGGACATTGTTCTCTTTGTTCAACAACAAAGGACAGAGACACACCAATTTGTGAAAATATTTAAGAATGTCCAGTTATTCCTTCTATGGACCCCTTTGTAGGATATCTAAAGTCAGAGGACAAAATTCCGGCCATTTTTAAGACTTCTCAAAATTAAGCATAATATAAATTTTACCTTTTAAAGAACATTAAAGACAGGGATATACTGAGTAGACAACAGGGTATAGCTAATAATGCTTAGATTCTGAGTACAATCCCAATACCAGAACCAGTGAACATTAGAAGTAAGTTTAGTCAGTCATCAGTACAATTTCCAAGCTCAAATAATTTCACCAAGAATCACTGATACAGCATTTAAAAAGAATATGATATAATTTCAATATTATTTAAAAAATATAACCAACTCCTTGCAATTCAAGAAGATATCACCATTGATTTCAGAAGTGCATTTAATGTGTATTAGGTGTTTGAGATTGAAATGTTGAACATATCTATTATTGGCCTATGTATTAAAGAACATTTTTAACAAAAGCAACACTACCAAGTGCCAATTATTATTCATAAAGGTTCTACTTATTATTATTTTTACTTATTTTGATTTGGTCTTTGATATACATCAGGAATTACTATGCAAACATTTCCTACACTATTG
>PVKC010008015.1:0-28762 GCA_004027635.1 Crocidura indochinensis | reverse complement strand
AACATTAAACCAGCCTTAGATAAGCCAGTTTCTACTCCAGAACCAACAAAGTAAGTGCTGGGTTTCCTGTCAAGCCTCAGAGCCCAAAGTCAAGATTTATCCATTGATATTTGGACTTTCAGTTGCACATGTTAATTATGACACTGCCCCAGAGCTTAGTGTCTGGCAGGGTTTTTCATTTCCATCCTTGAAGTGAATGGCAAAAATATGTGAAATCTCATAGCACAAGTTTGTGGCAAGAATGCTGTAGTGTGGCTGGTCTGGATGGCCAGAGAGAACCATTTCCTAGGTATGTGCTCGCCAGGCATCATAAGATTCTGTCATTGTGCACAGTTGGGCATTATTTCCATTTTATTTTAAAAAATAAGGGACTTGACTGACAACATTACAGCACATAAAGTACTTACTGCCTTTACCTGTTTGATCCCCAGTTATGATCCCTAAACACAGAACCAGATAAAAGTCCTGAAAAAAAGCCAGGTGTGGCCCCAGACTCCCTAATAAAAAACAGAGACATGTCTCTTCAAGAGAGAAAAGCACAAAAATGAAAAGGGCCGATTGATCCTAGATTTGAATAAGTAGTAGGTGAAGACCAAACGCTGGAGATGAATATTTTTCCCATCTATTTTCTTTTAGAGAAACAGAATTTCTAGAGTTTTCATGCCTACTGTATCCCTTCAAGAAAAAGATCATCGGTTCGAATCCCGGTGCCCCATATGGCCCCCCGTGCCTGCCAGGAGCAATTTCTGAGCATGGAGCCAGGAGTAACCCCTGAGCACTGCCAGGCATGACCCAAAAACTGAAAAAAAAGAAAAAGAAAAAACAATTGCTCAGTACTCTCTGGAATTTCACTTTATTTTTTGGTTTGGGGTCACACCAAGTCAAAAGTTACAAGTTATACTATCTCTGCACTCAAAGATTATGCCTCTGAGTTAAGGGAAACACATAGTATAACAGGTATAAAAGCCTGATCAGCCACATGCAATACGATCACCCTATTCACTTTTCTATCACTTTGGCTCCTATATTGACATTCTTTAAATTATCAAACTGAAAGCACTCCTTTAATTTATCCATTTACTATAATTCCCTGTTGCATGTGCAGTGCCCCTCAAGTGACCCATTTGGGGAACACTGGTCTATATTATACTGGAATTAGACTGAATCTATAATATAAATATGCATATCTTTGGAAATACTTTAAGATATTGGTATTTTATTCTATGTAGCAGATATAATGAAAATGAACTCTTCTATGGCTCTTTGGCTTTCATTGTGATATAAACAGTACTTTAATGATAAGTTATTTTCTCTAATATCTTCCATTGGAGGATCATTTTCATAGCAGATGCCTCCCTGCTGTGGAATCATTGAGTCTACAGTGATACATGATCCATGTTAGGTCCATGGTGAACAAGATGCCAGTTAGGTAACTTCTTACACCAGAACACCTTCTTGACCAGCTATGGTCACTAATGGATTTAGTTGTTGATTCTAGTACTCTATGAAGTATCATGGAGCCACAACTCTCTAGCAGCAACTGCCTGAGCCCATTTGAGGTGAGGTGGGAGAGATGATGTCTTAGGTTTGAATATATCAATGATCTTCAAACCGCTTTGGATTATAAATGTAAAACACTTGATCCTCTTGTGTATAGGTTTTCCATAAGATGTCATCTCTTTCACAGAATTGAAATATTTTTAAAGATAGGTTACTTCAAGATCTCTAATCCCATAAATATGATTTTGACAACCACAATGGAACAGCACTTCTGGAAACATAAGAGCTCTAATCTAGGTGCCAAACTAGGATCTACTCAAAAACCAAGATCACTAATTACAGAAGAATGACTACCACAACTACAAGCAGAACCTCTAGATCCATAAAGAAAGACTTTATCTTGGACTTCCTATGGCCTATGCAAATACCTGAATCTCTAATTACAGAGGACTAATTCTGACAGTCACACTAAGAAGGATATTTCCTGGTACCATAAAAAGACCTTGGGGTTCAACAATGAGCATGTTTGGAGTCTGTAATGTTCCCATGACAGTATGCTTTAAGGTGGAGAAACCCTGTATCTCTTAGGCCAAGAAAATTTCCTTCCTAATTTCCCCCAAACACTTGCTGTAACTATGCAAATAAAAATTGCCACACCTGCCCCCTATTTTTTTTAATTTTTGTTGTGTTTTTTGTCGTTGCTTGTTTTGGTTAGGTGTTTTTTTCTTTTTCTTTCTTCTTGTAAATCTAAATTTATATTTAAATTTTAAATCTATATTTAGATTTATATTTAAATCTAGACAGGCTCCTCACAGCTGTTTTTTATATATTTTTTTTTATTTTTAATTATGAGAACAAAGATGCAAAGAGAGAGGACAAGGTAAAGTTACAGTGGGAGGGCGATCACCCATAAACAGAATTCACCTAAGTCCCCTTACTGGTATGGAATTCAGGGGTTTCAAAGTAGGCTTTTTGGGTACGGGGCCTGGAAAGGTTACGGTCCGTAGATTGGCTTAGCAGAGAGAGGAGAGAAGAGGCAGAAGCGTGGCCGGTGGTGGTCTTTATATTTCTGGGATCCCCAATCACACAGCTCGATTGGTCCCACGTGGGTCGAGTGAGACCATCTTACTGGTGGGGGTCCCGGTCCATAGATCGACTCACAGCTGTTTTTTTTTTTTTTTTACTTTCTTTCTTTTTGCAATAAAACCACAGAATCTGAAACATCTTGTTGTGCCTCAAAATATTGAGGAGACGGGCCGGAGAGTTGGCACAGCAATTGGATATTTACCTTGCATGCAACTGACCCAGGAGGGACCTAGTTTGATTTCAGGCATCCCAAGCCCAGACTGCCAAGGATGATTTTTGAGTGCAGGCCAGGAGTAATCCCTGAGAACCTCTGGGTGTGGCCCAAAAACTAATCAATCAATAAAGTTTAAAAAAAATGAGGGGGAAAAAGTGGATGGTACCAGGAACAAACATTCACATGATCATTGAGTAGAAATAAAAAATGATCATACCTAAATACCATACCCAAAGTCAACGACAACAGAATTAAGATAACCAAATATACATCAAGCTATACACAGAGGGAACCTATATACTAGAATTGCAGGGGGCAAGGGAGATGGTATGTGATGCATCCTGAGAACAGGGGTGGAGGGAGGACAACCCTGATGGTGGGAGTGGCCCTATTTTACTGTCACTATGTACCTTAAATATAACTGTGAAAGACTTGTGATTCACATAGGTCACAATAAAATTATTAAAAAATAGATGGGTTACTTGACTTGATATTTTGGGGAAGTAATGATAAACATGCAGTTTCTGAACAGTTATTCTGACTCTACGTTGAAAAAAATAGGCAAAGACACTCTCCTTTTGATAAATGGGATGATTCCTTACTGAGTCCACTCTGGAATGTGAAGAGGTGATTGTCATTTAGAGCAATTACAACAAACTCTTTTACCTCTGGCTTGGAGGCCATTATCCTGGAATTCTGGATGGATTCATTAATGAATCAGCAAATAAAGTACATGATGAATTATGAAGCATGCTGTCATTATAATTTTATGATAAAGCATCTTGTTCTAGGTGACATTACATTTCAGAATGAAATAATGACTGGCTCCCTACCTCTCTGAGACAGCTGAGGGAAAACAAAGGGGAGAGGAAGCCAGCGAGGAGATGGATGCTGGGAGCACACTGCTTTTTCAAGCAGCACCTGGAGGGGGAGGGCTCAACATGCAGACAGATCTTATTTCAAAGATAAGGCCGTTTTAAATGTTGAATTTGAAGCCAGTCAAACTTCTCTACTTGACCAGGGATAGGGTGAGGAGGAGAAATTGGGAATTGGTTTGGACCAGTAGGATTATACCTTGTTTATATTTTTAATTTTTTGATAAACCCCAAATTCCTTCTCCTCAGTGGGTTCTGACTTTTGAGCAGTCCAGGGCAAGTGCCCCACCTCTAAACCAGCAGGCCAGTAAGAACCAGGAGTGGAAAATGCTTTTTGGTGGACCTTATTTCATGTAACATGGAAAGTAGCAGCTCAGCCTGAATTGGAAGGCCATGCTTGTCAGAAATGAAATGTGATGAACCTCTGAGCTTTCTTGATACGTGTTGGCAGAGCAGGAAGGGGCAGCTGGCTCGGTGCCTTTGTAATTTCACGTTCTTTGGGGTGGTGTTGCCCAGTACTTTCTGTTAGAAATGATACATATTTATTAGATTCTGCTGCTTTAAAGAAAGAAAAGTGTATGCCTGGTGTTGGCTCATCTCACAACCAAACCCTTCTTTTATTAAAATAAATATCATTTCAGTCTAACAGCTCTGCCATCAAAGGGAGCTTTATTAAGTGGTGACCATCATTTCTCTCCATGGAGACGGGTAGCACTTGGTTTCCTGGCTTCTCTCTGGGAAAGAGCATGTTGGATCTTATGGCAGGTTTGATAGATTTTTAAAAGGACCAACATAAACTCCTGAGTTTCCAGCGGTTCCACTAATTATACTCATCCTCGCATTCACATATACAAAATCTATTGCAAAGAGCAGCATGGCTAGTTCCCCGTGACAATTTTCTGTGGTATCTTCTTCAGCAATTACTTCCTCTTTCCACTTCTATTCAAGGTTTTAAGACTAAAGGGTGATGAAAGAGAGTCCCTAGCAGCAAAGTACTTTTTCTAAGCAGCTTTATTAGAAAACTTTCCTAGGGGGGCGGGTGGTGGCGCTGGAGGAAAGGTGCCTGTCTTACCTGCGCTAACCTAGGACGGACCGCGGTTCGATCCCCCAGTTCCCCATATGGTCCCCTGTGCTTGTCAGGAGCGACTTCTGAGAGAATAGCCAGGAGTAACTCCTGAGTGTCACCGGGTGTGGCCCAAAACCCAAAAAGAAAAAAGAAAAAGAAAAGAAAACTTTCCTAGAAATTCTTGACTAACCCAATGATGGTTCAACATCAAGATCTAGGAATTATCTGGGTCACACCAGCCATGTTGGGGGCTTCCAGATGTAGAAACAATGAGTCTCAGGAATCTCTGCTGCTGCACCTGGGAAAGTTTGGAGTACAGTGTACAGTGTGATGCTGAGAATTAAATCCAGATCTGGTGTATACTAGACATGTCCCTTTACTATCTCCTGGTTCCATTCAAACCTCAAACTGGTAGTCTCTACATTGAAGCAAAGGAATCTTATATACTGAGGGCAGGATGTCCATAGATTTTTAGCTTAAGCAACTACTATGTATTCCATAATTCTACTGGATTTTGTCATTCTCAGGTATAAACTTAAGAAAAGATTGAAAAGTAAGGTCACGTTGCTTTGATCCTATATATATACATATATATATATAGAGATAGATAGATAGATAGATAGATTGATTGATATATATTGTTTTGAGTACTGTATATATGGTGCACAAATTCACATAGGGAAATACACAACAGACACCATTCTCTATCACATGCAGAGAGAGAAAAGCCACAGATTTAATCGTTTCTGAAAGGAAATCATTAAATTCCCACTGAATTCATACCAAAGCTAATTGTTAGCCCCACCCTTCTAGATGATTATCTGACATGCTCTGAGCCTTAATTTTGTCAAAGATAACGTGAATATAATATCTTGTTCCAGGAACACAGAAGAATCAAAATCACATAATTCAGTTTAAATTGGTATGTAAATCTATGTCAAGTTCTAGAGCCTTCCTGATTTTCATAGGCAGTTGAGGTGCCATTTGAATTAGTCTTTCATAGGTTTGCTTGTATTATTCTGTTAGAATGTCATTTGGGGGAGTTCTTAATTTTTTTTCATTTGCTGAGATCACTTTGTGTCTCTTCATGAGTTCATCATCCATATTAATTGTCTCTGCAGAGAAATATTTGGGGGTTTGGGCAGAGATCAAAGAAATAAAAGATGAACCAGTTTTAATAAAAGAGATCAGTAGGTGATCTCCTTAAAGATGCCTGGTTTCCAGTTCAGTTTTTGTCTCTGGCTCTCCCTGTAGTGTCTTCCAGACCACAGGTCTCCTGGAATTGCAGCTGTCCGTGGTGCTGAATAACTATGGCCTTTGTCCAGGGTACTGGAACACACTTTTAACAACTACCCATGGTATTACAAAACAATAGTTATTAAACCAGGATGGTCTTTGTATAAAAACAGACCTTCACCTCACATCAATAGACTTGAGCATTCAGAAAATGAACCTCAAGACATACAATCAATTAATCATTGATAAAGGAGCAAAATACACAAAATGGAGCAAGAAAAATCTTTCAACAAGTGATGTTGGCACAGTGGGTCAGTTACTTACATAAAAGCAAACTTAGACCTCCATTTAACACTATGCACAAGGAACAAATCACAGTGGAATAAAGGCCTTGATATTGAACTCAATCCTATAAGTTATATAGCAAAAAACATAGTCAAGACACTTCATGTCATTGAAACTAAAGGCATCTTCAAGGAGGAAACACCGCTGTCTTTGAGGAAATGTGTGTTAATTTCTTCTCCCCAATTTTGATGGAGTTACATGATATTTTTCTTGTTAAGTTCTGTCAGTACCTTTTATACTTAGATATTTGTCGTTTATCTGATGGATATTGATTGAATAGTTTCTCCCATTCCTTGCATCTCCAGAAAACAATCCTACTTGCTCATGATTTATGACTAACTTGATGAGGTGCTGGATCCAATTTGCTAGGATTTTGTTGAAGATCTTTGCATCTATGTTCATCAGGGGTATTGGTTTGTAGTTCTCTTTTTTGTGGCATATCTCCTTTAGGTATCAGGATAATGTTCGCTTCATATAACTTATTTGGGAGTGTTTCTGTTTCTTCAGTTTCCTGGAAGAGCCTGAAAAATATAAGCAGTAGGTCCTCTTGGAAGGTTTGAAAGAATTTGTTAGTGAATAAATCTGGGTCTGACCATTGTTTTGGGAAAGATTTTTTATTGCAATTTTAATTTTCTCAATAGCATTGGAGCTGTTCAGATATGCTAGATCATTTTGGTTCAACTCTTGGTGATATTACTCTTTCGAGAATTTACCCATTTCTTTCAGGGTCTCATATTTTGTGGCATAGAGATTCTCAAATAGTCTCTTATTACCTTTTAAATTTCTGTAATAATCTCTTCCTTTTCATTTCTAATTCAGTTTCCTAATTTTTTTCTTTTTTCCTTTCTTTATGAGTTTTGGTAGTGGTTTATAAATCTTGTTTATTTTTTCAAAGAACCAACATTTGCTCTCATTGATCTCTCAAAAAAGGTTTTGGATTTCCAATTCATTGTTTTCTACTCTAATCTTTACATTTCCTTCTGTCTGCCTATTTTTGGTTATTTTTGTAATAATTCTTTACTTTTTATAAACTGTGACATCAAGTTATTTATATAGGCCCCTTTTCCTTCCTAATGAGTGATTGTAGAACTATAAATTTTCCTCTTAGGAGCCGGGGAGATAGCATGGAGGTAGGGCATTTGCTTTGCATACAGAAGGACAGTGGTTCAAATCCTGGCATCCCATATGGTTCCCCGAGCCTGCCAGGAGCGATTTCTGAGCATAGACCCAAGAATGGCCTCTGAGTGCTGCTGAGTGTGACTCAAAAACAAAAAAAAATTCCTTTTAGTAACTGCTTTTTCTCTGTCCCACATTTTTTCTAATAATTATTATTGTGATCAAAGTGAATTACAAGTCTTTCACAGTAATAATTAAGGTATATAGTGACAAAGAATTATGGCCATTTCTACCATCAGTATTGTCCTCCTTCCACACCTGTTCCCAGCATGCATCCCATACTTCTCACCTTTTCCCCTTGGACTGCTAGTTTTAGAGGTGTCCTTTGTGTATATCAGTCTGTAGATTGGGTATCAATTCTGGTGTCATTGACTTTGGGTTTCGTGCTTAAGTCTGATCATTTTTATTTCCACTCAGTGTTCATAAGACTGGTTGTTCCTGGTACCATTCATTTCCCCCTCAAATTATGAGGAAGAACACGATGATTCAAGTTTATATATAAAGCTGTCCAGTCTGCTATAAAAGTTTTCCATTTTCCAGGGCAATCATAGTTAGTGAGGGTAAACTTTACTGAAGAAAGGCGTCACAGGTTTTGACTGTTTATGGAACATTCTTAAAAGCAGTTATAAATTTTAAGTCTAGAAAACTAAGTGTTATGGTATTGAGCACTGTATAGGGAATCTATATCATGAAATATTGTCCAACAGGTCTTGAAAATCCCATTTCCCTTCCTAAAAACAATCTAAAATTATGAGCATTATGGTATAATAGAAAACTACCTACAATTTCCGTGCATCTGCGCTATTTGGAAAATGAGGACTGATGGGAAGGAAGAAAGGCTGCTGAGGAAGACCCAAAGACAGCCCCATTTCTATTTGATGAGAGGGGTTAAGGAATGCCATTCTCTTTTCCTTCCCCACCACCCACCTCACTGGCTCCAAAGATCAGATGAGTAGTGCTGGCCCTGGACCCCAGGAGGCTACTGAGAGGAGGCTGCAGAAGGGAGGAAGCCCCCAGACCCAGTTCAAGCTTGGTAGAGGGCATTTGATTGGGGCCTCCCTTTCCCCACCCTGACACAGGTCTCCCTGTCGCCAGGGGAATGAAGATTCATTGATGGTCTAGGAGTAAGTTTTCTTACTATTTTTATATCCTTAGATTATTATGAAATGTTCATCTCATCTTTGTCCTTTATAATTTTTTAAATCTAAAGTTTCTGCATATCATGTTTAAGATAGCTGTTTGCTTGGATGATTATCCTCCAACCTTTGTTTTGAGTCTATGTTTGTCCTGACTATGCAAACGTGTTTCTTTTAAGCAGCAGAATGGTGGATTTAGGTCTTTGACCCACTTTGCCACTCTAGGTCTCTTTGCTGGTGCATTGAGAGGATATTTTTCATGGGAAAATGCCATCTTTATATGTATGAGTTTGGTGTGTCTGTTGGTTGTGTTGTAGACCTTTCAATTTGTCTTTTAAGGCTGGTTTTGATTCTGTAAATTTTTGAGCTGTTCTTTATCTGTGAAGCTATGTATACTTTCTTCAAACCTGAATGTGAATCTGATTGGGTGAAGTACTCTTGGTGAAGCATTCATTTCATTGAGTTTAGTCGTTATATCCCACCACAACCTTTATTTCTTGAGAGTTTCTTGTGACATGTCTTCTGTAAATCTTAAGGATGCTTCCCTGAATGTAACTTTCTTTTTTATTTTGCTTCTTTCAGTATTCTATCCCAATTTCTGGGATTTGTCATTGTGACTAGGATCTTTCTTGGGGAGCTTTTCTTGCACTATAACTTTGGCCCCATATTTCTGTTTTTTTTTCAATTGAAACAATATTATGGTTTTGTAACTATATAGATTAATATAGCAAATACATAATAAATTATGCATTTGCACTGCAAAAAGGTTCACTCTCTCACCTTCACAATTGAGCACAGAAATATATTCCTCTCTATCCACTCATTTGTTCAATGTTTATTCACTATCTATCATGTATCAAGTTAAGCTGAAGGGATAAAAGCATAATTATAAAATGTCCCAGGAAATCATTCTAGCAAAGGAGTGATTTGAAAGAAAGAGCTAGAAAGTAGGTGATATGATAAGTACATAGCAGGACTTAGAAATTGTACAATGAGGAGGGTACTTGCCTTTCTACACACAGCCATGCTGAGTTTGACCTCTAGCACCACATATGTTACTTTGAGCCCTGTCATGATTATTAACTGAGCATGAAGCCATGAGCAATCCCTGAACACTTTCCTTTGTGGCACAAACACACAAACACACACACAACAGAGGAGTAAAAGAAAGGGTATGAGGAGAAAGATGTGGCTAAGAAAAGAAAAAAGGAAAGGAAGACATGGAAAGTAGGGAAGTAAAGGAGGAAAAAGATTCAGGGAAGGATAAGAAAAAGTAGAAGGAAAAGGACCCTGGAACAAAATTACTGAATTGAGATCCTAACTTTTCTTCTATCAAATATCAAATACTTTCTTCTATGAAACGTCAGTATGTAAATTTCAGTAAAGGTTTGGGGACAACAGTAGTTTTGTTGGTGTCTTCCTGAATCACGTATTTTAAAAAAGGAGACCTTAGTGATTATTATGTTCAGGTCAAGCACAAGAAAAAGGTCATGAGATTTCTTTTCATGATATAAAGAACAGGGATAACTCCAGTTGTTCACGTAAAGTCTCAGCATTTTATTTCTTAAAAACTTAAAAACAGGCTTTCCCTCGTCTGCTAGAATTTGAGCACGCACACAGCTGCAAGATGTTTCATTTGCATGTCCTGTTCTTTCCTCCTCCTATCTCAGCCACTGCAGAGGAAGGCTTCTGTACAAACATTGAAATCCCAGTGGGGACAGACATCATTTAGAACAATGTTGCCTTTCTTTGAAAAAGAACAGAAAGTAACTTCCAGCGATAAATGAAAACATCCTTCAGTCAGACCAGAAACATTGGTTGTATAAGGGAGCAGTTACTCTCGATCATTTTATGGGCCAGCATGTGGTCTATCCTGGATAAAAACCCATGTGTATCCAGTTTTCTGCGGTGGAGAACCTGATTTATATCTACTAGGGCACTTTCTTCCATTTCTCCTTTCAGAGTTAATATATTCTTGTTAGGATTCAGTTGGTTGACCTATCTAGAGATGACAGGAGGTGTTGATCTTCCACTATTATTGTGTTGCTATCGATGTCTTCTTTCAGATTTGTCAATAATTGCATTAAATATTTTGCTTGTCCCTCATTAGCTGTGTATATGTTTAGGAGTGTTACTTCTTCCTGATGTACATATCCCTTGATTATTGCAAAAGATCCATCTTTGTCCCCTATAAATTTTTTAAGTTTAAAGTTTCTGTAATCTGGGGCCCGGGAGATAGCATGGAGGTAAAGCGTTTGCCTTTCATGCAAAAGGTCATCGGTTCGAATCCCGGTGCCCCATATGGTCCCCCGTGCCTGCCAGGAGCAATTTCTGAGCATGGAGCCAGGAGTAACCCCTGAGCACTGCCAGGTGTGACCCAAAAACTAAAAAAAGAAAAAAAAAAGAAAAAAGTTTCTGTAATCTGAAATAAATAGGCCCAGTCCAGCTTTCTTTAAGGGAATTGTTTGCTTGAATGATTATCCTCCAAGCTTTTATTTTAAGTCTATGGTTTTTCTGACTATTCAAATGTATTTCTTATAGACAGCAGAATGTTGGATTCAGCTCTTTGATCCACTGTGTCTCTTAACTGGTGCATTTAGTCCATTGATGTTGAGAGAGATAACTGTCATGGAATTTAGTGTCATCTTTATGTAGGACTTTGCATGTCTCTTTATCTGTATTGTCTTAATGTAGACATTTTAGTTTTTCTTTTAAGGCTGCTTTGGAGTCTGTAAAGTTTCTGAACTGTTGTTTATCCATGAAGCTATTTATACCTTTTTCAAACCTTTACCTGAGTCTGGCTGTGTGCAGTATTCTAGGCGAAGCATTCATTTCATGGTGTTGTCACTATATTCCAACACTCCTTCTGGCCTTGAGGGTTTCTTGTTACAAGTCTGCTATAAATCTTAAGGATGCTCCTTTGTTCATAATTTCTCTTTTTGTTCTTGCTGCTTTCTGTATTCAATCCCTATATATCGGATCCATCATTGTGACTAGGATGTGTCTTGGGTTTCTTTTTTGGGTCTCTTTTAAGCTACTACTATTTGAGCATGCAGGATTTGATCACATGCATTCTTTAGCTCTGGGAGTTTCTCTGTAATGATGTCCTTGACTTTTGATTCTTCTTGGAAATTTTCTTTCGGGGTTTTTGGGACTCTTGTTCTTTCTGTTGAGTTGATCAAAGACTTCTATTTTTGTCTGTTTATATAATTTCAGGATTTTCCCTTTGATCATTTGCTTTAAGGCTCTTTTCCAATCTCTTCAGTTATATGGAGTTGTTATGCATCTCATCTTCCAGCTCACTAATTCATCCTCAGCTATTCTGTTTCTCTTTTGGAGAGGTTTTTCAGTGATGCTTCATTTTGCCTATCAAGTTTTGATTCCTGTTATTTCAGTATGGAGTTTTTTTCATTGCTACCTTTATTTTGTGGTCTGCTCAGTTTGCTTCATGCTTTCTTTGATTTCTATGAGGGTCCTCCACGTTTCATCTTTAAGTCTTTATCCGAGAGGCTAAATAGGTGGTTGAGTCATCAGAGCTGCATTCCACATTCTCTAAGCATGGTATAGAACTGTATTTTTCCCCATTGTCATCCTTAGAGTGTGTTTTCTATGTGTTGTGCTGGAGTTTATTGACTAGAAAAATTTGGGATAGGTTCATTCCACCTCCACTGACATGCATTCTATGGGCTCCTCTCTTCGAAGCAATGTGGGTCCAAGTGCTGGTGGTGGGCGGAATAGCTTACTTATGTTGACTAGCATGCCATTGTTGGGGAGCAGACTCTGCCCTTTGGGGCAGGGTCAGCTCATCTCCGTTAATCTGATTTCCGAAGGCTCCACTCTTCATGGTAATATGGATCTGGGTACCAATGGTGGGTTTGAATCTGAGCTTAATTTTAAAAAGAATCATGCATTTGCATGACTTTACTGTATGTTTCATCAATTACAATTATTTTACTTTTCACCTTACAACCAGGTCTGGACCTTGCCTTTATGTGTAATATGAGCATGGTGACTGTTCCCACAGGACTGACTTGTGGAAGAGTAACACTTTGTAGCTGCCTGAGGAAGTCTAGAAGATGCCTACTCTCACATGTTTTATGATGATAGCTCAAGGATAGCCAAACGGATTTTAGGGTTCCTTTTCATAGGATTAGAGGGAATGGGTTTTATCTCCATGGTTTTCTCATCCTGAGAAAACATAAAAAAACAGTACCTTAGAATCATTTTCCCAAATACCCAGTAATGCCTGTTCAAAAGAACCAAATTAGGAGGTATTTAGGCATTAAGATTTTTATTGCAGTATGGGTTCATGAATATGACCCTGCATGTTAATACTACAATAGTACAATAGAGCAAAGGTGAACCCAGCCTGTGGTCTGGTTATTAATATTGGGCCACTGTCAATGTCTTTGATTTTAATGTTGTGATAAAACTAAATGTTAAAAAGTTTCCTGGGAAATCTCTGCAGCATGTATATTTTAGCAACATGTGTATAATTCCAAAATTATTTCAAAAAGGTTTTTCAAAAAGCATGTAAAACAATGCTTCCTTGAAAGGTTCCCCTTTGATCTGTGGCCACACTAGAGTTCTGACTTGTTTTTGCCAGGCAAGGGAGAGATGTCCCACTAGGCAGGTAAGGACATGGGGTACCTGCCTTGCATTATTGATAGAATTCACCACAGGAGGCACGAGTACAGTTGTCAGAACATTCTAGAGAAGGAAAGTGACAACTGCTGAGGTTCCCTTTATGTTTCTTCAATACCTCTCTTTCTTACCTGAAGGAGAGTGAAACTCTATGACCCAGGAGGCTAAAAATAAGAACTTAAGTCCTGACTGGATGGCCACTGCATTTAAATGTGCTCAGCATGAAATGCAGGTTGAGTGAATGTAAGCTGTGATATTAAAATATACCATCTTTATGCTCTGCATTTTGTGACTCTGGTGGCCAGGTCACATGTGTAAAAGAAAGATATTACTCTTGTCTGAATTTTAGACCTACCTGAAGTTGCCTTAGTCTGATTCACCAACAACATTAGCTTCACTCATTTTTATTCATGGACTTTGGAACAAAATATATTCATTTCTATTGGGGGGCTGAGTCTAACCGCAACAAATGTTGGGGCTAAGCAATCTCTGGGTAAAAGGGTCAGATACAGGGTTATTTACATCTAAACATTTAATGAAAGAGAGAATCTGGAGCAACAGACACACAGAGAGCCAGAGAGAGCAAATGAGAAACCACACAACTCTGAGGCACAGGAGCAACAGCAACAGCAGAAACATGCCTAAGAAGACAGTCAGGCAAGCAGGAAGGCAGGCTTTCTGGACTTGATTTGCTGTGATATCACGTTAGCAAGTAGGCAGTTACACCAGTCAGCCTAGTCATGCCCTCGGGACCTCCAGGCCAACAGGCTCTTCCTATCAACCAGCAGACTCATTTCCAACTGCCCTACAATTGTTGTTATAGGGTGTCTCATAACTGACAACTTCATCCATAGAGGGATTGGAGCAGGCTTAGGTGTGAGTTCCTACACATTTCCTCTGATCATTTGAATGGATAGAATCTGTCTCAATTAATTGTGCTTCAATAACCCATTGAGTCAGAGGAACACAGGAGAGTTTTATCTCAGCTACCATTGGAATTTTATGTTTAGTTCTTAGTTGATAAGTAATGTTTTCTAATTAATGATAATTAATTAACTGAGAATAATGAAATAATGATGGTTTTAGCACCCTACATTATACCTCCTACAAAACAATTCGCATATACACTATTGTACTACTGAGTTAAATGATATTTTTCGATTTTTCATAATACTGCTGTACACAGAGTATATTCCTTATGGCTGCATTAAGTTAAATCATTGTCATGCAGTTGTGAGAATTAGAGTTCATAGAATAATAGCTTAAGACTCATTATAAACTTGGAAAGTTACACAGCTTTCCCATTCATCACAGATGTCCTTTCTCCAGTATTTCTTGCATACTTGCAAAATTTTCACCTCTTTAAATATTCTTGGTGTCAGATACACAGAATAAATAATTCCATCTCAAAACATGAGATATGCTTTCCCATCATGGTACCTCAAAGCATTATATTTTAGCCATATAGTTATTTGAAACCTCTGTCATCCTGGAAATTTTACCCACTAGTCTTATTTCCTTGAATGTGCCTTCACTATCATCACATGACAGCCCCTCTTTTGGAAGAGAAGATTTATAACCTCCACAAGCTGAAATTCAGTCTCAAAGGTTCTAATATCATTATGATTATTTCTGTAAAAGTTTCTATTGGGTCCTGGCGGTGGTGCTAGAGGTAAGATGCCTGCCTTGCCTGCGCTAGCCTTGGACGAATCGTGCTTCTATCTCCCGGTGTCCCATATGGTCCCCCAAGTCAGGAGCGACTTCTGAACGAATAGCCAGGGGTAACCCCTGAGCGTTACCGGGTGTGGCCCAAAATCCAAAAAAATTTTTTTTTCTAGAATCCCTAACATTTCTTTATAATCCCCTTGAGAGCTGTCCAGAACTGAGCAAAACTGTATTTGAAATCAGTGCATATGTGATATCTATGTTCATAAAACAATGTAGAGATAGTTACACACAGAGAGGTTCATAGAAGACATAGAAGGCATTATACAGCTGGTTGCAAGGGACAATTGCTCTACTGTTCAAGATTCTGCAGATTATTTGAAACCATTTCCCCTGAACCATTTCTCAGTCAGATATTAAATAATGTAAAAAAATAAAAAGATGCCAAAGAAGCTCTTGTTATTGTGCCCTATTTTATTTCAACAGTATGGGGTGATATCCCTTTACCACTATGGTGTTCTGTGAGATCCTTGACCTGCCATGTCTTGCAGAAGATTGACAAATATAGGATAGTCCATATGAGTTAACTTCCTTTCCACTTTCTTAATATCATGCATGGAGTAATGATACCATTTATTCTTTATCTTGAATATTCTTCTAGAGTTCAGAAAGAACACAGCAGATGTATTAGTGGCCATCTTGTTCTGGGTTTCAGCTAAGCCTTGGTGCTGGAGCTCCGAGTAGGTTCTACATGATGCTGTGCCTAAGTTTTCATTCAGAGTTTCCTTGTTCCACAGGCTCAATCAGCTCTTCCATCATCTATCCCTCAAAACCCCCTTGATCCTTTTACCTGTGGAAACAGTATCTGACTATTTTATCATCTGGCTATTTCAATTAAATTACATTTAAAAAGCATACTGTAAGGTTAAAAATGATCACTATATCACTCAGACTCTCTTCCATCCCCAGAAGGTTAATTGAAAGGCAGCCATCTTGGCGACGTTTAGACAAATGAGGATAATTATGTGTTCTCCAGCTCTTTGAGAGGTTAATTGCTTAGATGTACAAAGCCTTGAAGAACAAAGAAGGAATAAATCAGAAGTAGGACTATGCTCTGATAATGTAATTTGGTTTATTCATATACAACTCAAACAAATAAACCCCTAATTAGGTGAGCTCATTCATCAGCATGGACACATGGCCAGTTGACCAGTGGGGTGAGATGCCCCAAATCTGCATGCTTTATTAAAGATTCTGGAGAGGCAGAGGTAGTGTATGTGTATGTCATAGTAGGCTCCATGGGGAGGTGAACATTGGGATATTACTGTGTATACAAACACCTCTAAGAAGTTGCACATCTTTTACATCTTAATCAGAGGGTTGAGTTCTGTTTGTCTCTTCAACTATAATAGCTCTTATTTCTTTTGAATGCATTGTCTTTGATATTTAAGGAAAATGCAGAGAAGTAGCATGTAGAAAGAAAGAATTAAAATGCCTGAAAGGGCCTCTGTTCCAAGGATGCAGGAAGAGGGCTGTGCATCCCAGGAATGTTGCTATTTTAAACTGGTTTCCATCCATTTCAGTTATGGGTGATGGAAGAGTCCAAAAATGGGGTCAATTGATGAACTCTGGTCAGTTATATTGGTTGTCTAATTTATACATGCACATGATGAAATACACAAAAATCTTCAGGCGTGCATTAATATTAATATGTATGTTGTGCTAACATTACATCAAATCTGCTCACCCCACTTACGTGGTGTGCACTAGAAACCTGGTTATTTAGCCTTCTTGACTTTTTCCATCCCCCAGTCTCTGAGGGTTGAACACCAGTCTTCTCTAAAATTTATTTTCCTTCTGTTTTTGGAACTGCCTATCCTTCTGTGTGGTTTGTCTCTGGGTTTGTACTGATGATGGAAAATTAATAAAGAGTATGTATATAGCAGCTTTTTCAGAGACGTTTTTGGCCACATGATTCTCCTTTCCAATGCTTTCAGTTTGATGGTCTATGACCACTTGACTCCAGTTGTTCTTAACATTCAGATCACCAGGACTCTTATGGCTTACTCTTCATCCACCACACAATTTATTCCACATTTCAGTTTGTTCCACATATGGACCTCATTTCTTTTGTGTTGTAGGTTTCTGATTAAAATTCCTTTTTATTTAGGGAATTTAGTTGTTTACCTCTAGCCTATCCCTGAGGCATGCTATGTCATTGATGTAATCCATTTATTCTTTTGGGGGGTTGAGAGCACATCTAGTGGTTCTCAGGGCATGTTCCTGGCTTTGTGCCCAGGGAGCACTCACGGCAGGCTTGAGGGACTATATGGGGTGCCTTGGATCAAATGCTGTTAGTTATGTTCAAAGCAAATGCCTACCCTCTGTAATATCAAACTAATATCATGTTTTGTTAAAAGACATTTTGGTTTCTCACTGCTTTGTGATCCTTTCAACTCCAAGCCTTCTAGCCCTCATACTTAGGCTAATAGAGCACTTTTACCATTAATTCCGATTTAATCCCCTATTTCTCACAATCCACACCACACCTTCCTTTCTTTTTACTCCTATTTTATTTTAAGCAAGAATTTTTGGTTTGCATCTATTAGTTGTGAATTTTTTTGCTTTCACCTTAATATGACTTCAGTGCAAATTTTAGTTACCTCAGAAGATATATAGAGAGTTTGAGATTTTCTGAGCCCTTGAATGATTATTTCACTCTTTAATTATATATACACATGTAATTTTAAAATTATCTTGGCATATTTATCATTTTTATTCAAGTTTTGAAATAGCAAACAGGTGTCAATCCTAATGATTGACCCTTTTTTCCTTTTACAACGGTTCTCTTGAGACAATCATACATACTTTAAAGCTTTGGAGCTAGGAAGGTAGTGTTGGATTACTGGGACCTACCCTATGCCTATTTGTTCTTCACCCTAGGCTGTGATCTGGAGATTGGACTACTGAGTCCTTCCTTACTTAGTATTTGTTCTCCACCCTAAGGTGTGGTGTGGGTATTGCTAATAAAATCCCTGATTTCACGAAGGCAATGCATTCATTCTCTAGTCTTCCTCCAGTAATCTGCCTTACTTCCTAGGAGCTAAAGTCTTATGTGTTGGAATTCCTAAACACATTTTTCCCTCTTTAGTGTGTGTGTGTGTGTGTGTGTGTGTGTGTGTGTGTGTGTGTGTATTATTTCCTACGTAGACATTTGCTTCCAGACAATGCATCTCTCTGGTGTCTTGCCTTTGGAACCTGAGACCTAATCTAGCAAGATAGCACAAATAGCAGAGTTCATGTCTAGTATGTCAGGACCTGAGTTCTATTTCTGCTCCAGCAGTGCCAGATAAGGTCAGACAAAGCTCTAACAGGTGTCTCCCAATTTATATTTTTAAAAGGGCCTTCAGGAAGCTCCTCTGTTGTTAGTGCTTTGAACTTTTTCATACATAGTATATCTATAGTGAGTCATTTTTCATCCATCCTACTGGGTTTCCTTCCAACTGATTAAAAAATATTGCCTTCTGCTATTCAATAATTTCTATTTCCCTAATGTTGCAGCTTTGTATGGGTTAGTGTTGGATTTGGGGAGGGGAGGATTGATAAAGTCACACATGAATGTATTTGTAAATTTTTTTATCCTAATTGTTCTTGTGAATCTGCTTGCATTAACGCCTTCAGCACAATCATCTGGTGGTTACTAATATTCTAGTTCAAAGATAAGACTTTTTTATTTGTTTTTGTTTTGTTTGGGGATATACCTAGCCTATTCCTGACTCTGCCCTCAGGTATTACTCCTGATAGGACTTAGGGGACATTTATCTGAACCTGGAGTGGCCAAAAGTAATGCAAAAATTTTCAGTACTATTTAACCTGTCTCTCAAAGATATGATTTTGAAGGCAAAGGGATAAGAATATATGGTAACTCTCACCTACTGGATGATGAATAACAGACTAACTCTTTTACATGCCTGTCCTCTCTATGGCTTTGATGTACTCTATCTATTACCCAATATTGAAGTTCCAGTAACTCACTACTGGGTTGAAGGCTAACACTTGAGAGACAGAGGTTACAATGCAAGAAAAATTAAGGTGCTATCTATGTTGCATATGGTGGGCTTGACCCAAACTCTTTACTACTTGGGAATTGGGAGTTCTCAAGAGCTAGAAGGAAGAATAAAAACACAAAAAAGTGTGTGGGATGATTATGCCATGTTCTTCTGAGGTGTTTGGCTGAAGTTACTGGATTATGATGAATGGCTTTGTGAATGCACAATATGGTGACTTTCCAGATCTATGTGACATCAGGAGAGACTGGACACATATTCTTTGCTGTCATCCATTCACTGTGGTTTGTTCCTATTCCATAACTCAGAACAAGGCTCATAGCAACTTCTTTTTGCTGTGCCAGAAAATATGGATAAATTTCTTACTGTAAGAGGAGAGGCAGAGAAATGGGGTATGGGGAAAAAGCTATAATTTTTATGGAGAAGAACAAAGAACTTCAAGAGCCTGATCACTTCTGCCACTTCCATATTCTTACACCATTTTCATTTTTGTCTGTTTGAATCTATGTTCTGAGAAGTTCCCTCTACTATAGGTCATCCAATGTTCATTTTATTTTAATGTGCCAATATTTTCAAAACACTCCCATGGACATTCGATTTGTTCTTGATTATTACTTTTTAATAATATCTTATTTTTGCTTTGTAAATACAATATCTTCATCTTAAATCTAGGAGAATTACAAATGAGACACTCAAATGCTCTTGCTTCTGTTCCTTCTCAGGTCCATTCTTGGTTTTATTTTGATCATTTAAGATTATTTTTCTACTTTTCTTTATATATCTGTCCTCCTCTATGCTGCATGGGGCATTTGTGCTTGAGAATTTAGATTAATGATGCTACAACCAGCATGAGTTTTCTCTGCTGATGTAAGTGTCCAGCTTTTCTTCATTATACTTCTCCCATGAAATCCAAAGTTGTAGGTGATTTTGTGCTTGAGCTTATTTATTGAATAAGATTGCATGGTTATTAATAAGATGTGAAACTGGTCTTTAGATGTAGACTTTCCCAAATGCAAAATATGCAAAAAGGATGCAAAATATCTTATTTTATTTTATTAAAAGAAAAGCAACTGGTTCTGCTAAACTTGGTTAGTACTGGGTCAAACACATTTTCTGTGTGCAGGTATTTGAAGGATGGAGGCAGAGAACCAAATAACAAAAGTCCAGGTGAACAATTTCAAACTGCTTTATGACCAACTTATCTTTTCTGCCTTTTCTAACTATACTTACAATCTAAATCTACTCCAGAATTCTTGACAAAGATACTAAAACATTCTGCTACCATATGCTCTAGAAACTGACTAATTCCCATATACATATAGGAACTCATTCACAAAATTCACAATTTTGTTCTCTGCGATGGAGCTCTCTGGGTTCTCTTTATTGCACCATTATTCTTATTTTTTTTATTTTAACAGGAAGGAAAAGTAGCAGAAGCCTATAGTTCAATGAGATTACTTTGATCCAGAAGCTCCAAGTTCAGCTTCTTTTACCTTGTCCAAGATTTCCTTGTTCTCTGCCCGATTTTGTAAATGTGCAGTAGTTTATGTGTATTCATATCTGCCAAATGTTTTACCCTGTGTGTACCTGAGTTTAAGTTTATATAATAAAGTGTTCATCCCCCCCATAAGAATCATTTCACCTCTCATTTCTTCAAAACCAAAACCATGCTGTACAGACTTATTTCTCTGAGTCCACTTTGCTCCCTCATTTTCTGGCATCACTATATTCTATCTGAAATTGAATGCTTTTGCAATAACAATACAGTCAATGCCTCAGAATACCTGATCATGGTTTTATTTTTCATATATTCTTTTTATTGCTAAAGTGTAGTTTAAGAACCATGGTTACAACAGTTTAATGTTTATAGTTTCTATTTACAAAGTTACTGCAATTCCACTACCATTGAATTGCCTGAATTGCCAACACCATGTTCCTGTATCCCCTTTAGTCCAATCTTCATTTCACCCATCTTTCTCCACAACTTCTTGGTATATTTATATTGGTAATTCAAAACAAAGAAATTGTCATTATTCAATACTGTATATTTCATTCCTTCATTCCTACACACCATTAAATCGTCCCCTTATTCTCCACCAGATGTTATGGATCCTGCAGTGTGTTACCTTTTAGGAACACTTGTTTACTGCACACCAAAAAAGTGTATGATTCCATGCCCCCCCCAAATAATCTATTTCTGTCTCTTTTAATATCTTTCTGTTTCTCCATTTCTCTATATCTCTTGTGACATTATTTTACTTGGTTTTTGTCCATTATCCTCTATTCATAGGTAGCATGGGGGGATAAAATTCATTGGGTTTGAACTTGACTGTACATAACCAAGCTCACATAAAAATTATACTATTAGCCAAATAAAATTTATATAATGGTGCTATAGAATATCATAAAGAATGCTTTTCAGAACTACACATATTACTCGTGTCAATGTCATCTCTTTGGTATCTATCTGTGGTCTCTGATTTTTTAAATTATAATTCTTACTATTTCCTCTTATTCTCCAGACCTAACATTTGTTTTTATTCCAGTACAGAAAACAAAAAGAGAAAAGGGTATCAATATAAATACCTAGAAAGTAAAAAATTTATGTAGAATTTCAAAAGATTAATTAGAAATTCAGAATTATTTCCCCAACGTCTCTCTACTTTTTATTGGACAATAAAGAGCCACATGATTATTTCTGGCTATAAAAAATTTGAGTAACTTTACAAGTATTGTGTGAAGGTAATTGCTACACTTAACAATGCTGGAATGTTTTTAGCAGGGAAAAAGTGGGCATGGATATTGGGAAGTAATTAGTAGAATCTAGTAACAATCATGGCATATTTTTATTTATTTATTTATTTATATTTTTTGAGACCATTGTGAATTACAAGTCTTTCACCATTGTATTCCAGGTGTTTAGGACCATTCCCACCACTAGTATTCACCTCCCTCCACCATAGTTCCCCATATGCATTCCAAATAATCCCCTGGACTACTAGTGTAAGAAGTCCATTTTGTGTTTAGTTTATTATAGTTTGTGTCTTTTGATTCTGTTTTCATTGGCTTTGACTTGGGTATTTAGATCTGATCTCCATTTTTGTCACTCAATGTTCCTAAGACCACTTGACCCCTGGGCCCTATCCACTTTTTTTTTCCTTTTGTCAATTTGTAGGAAGACATAGAAATATGAGACAGAACAAAGTGATTCAAGTTCTATGGTTCTATGGAAAAAAGGAGCCCCTATCTGGAATATAAGTAAAAATAACAGAAGAAAAGAAGAAAAAAAGGGTAGAGGGGCAAGTGTGCTTTATTTTTTTAATTTTTATTTTATTTGCATAGGCATATCAAATGTTGGGGAAACTAGAAAGGAAATTCTATTGGCCTAAGAGATAGAGTGTCTCCACCCATGAAACAAACTGACAAAAGACCAACTATAGGCTCCAGGCATGGTGGTTGTCCAACCCCAATGTCTCTCTTTATGGTCACAGAAAAAATTCTGCTCAGTCACAGTTGACAAAGTCAGTCTTCTTTAGTTAGATATCTATTGTATACTTTTATACCTTCATGAATTAGCAGAGTTTTTGCTGCACAGCAGGTATTCATCAAACCTACTATGTTAATTTCAAGACATGAATGGGACCTCAATTTGGGAGAAGCAAGGATTTCGGGGCCACACCTGGAAGTGCTCAGAGCTTACTCCTGTTTCTGAGATCACTTGAAGAGCCTTGAGAAGTTCCAGGAGGAAAGTCAAACTTGAACTTCTTGCCACCTTCTTGGAGGAAGTTTAGTTTTTTGTCTAAGTGATAGAGCTAATAGTCTATGATAAACTCAAATCCTGGCATGTAGCATACAGTTTTAATGATTTAAGACAGAACAGTTTCCAGTCCAAATTATGTGATTTCTGTTTTTCTGCTTGAACCAAGGTACCCAGGCTCTATTTTTCAGCCAATTCCCTCCCTGCTGGCCTGTTATTATTTCCAGCCCAATAAAAGAGAATGGGATTTCCAAATTTGTGAGAAACTAAAAACAAATTGTAGTAAACCCGAACAAGGAGGAGGCCTGTCGCCACTCCACTTTCTCAAATGGGTTATTTGATTTTGCTTAATTGTTGGTGAAATTTTCTCAAATTGGCAATTATAATCTGGAGCTGATTGCCTACCTAGGTAATTTACAGATTTCTCATTTGGAAGAATGCTTCATAACACTTTCCATGAAGTATGGTTTCATCTTTTCACTGAATTTTTCTCTTTATGTATTTTCTTCATTTGGAGACTGTTATTACTTTTGCCCACAGGAAGTTGAGGTGCTAATTCTGTTAGCTGCATGTTTCATGTAGAATTAAGTGGTTGGTTTTTACAGTTTGTTTTTAAATCATTTATGGCCACAGTAGAATTGATTAGGTAATCCCCAAAGCAAACTAAATAATTAGATTGAGATAGAAATTTATAAAAATTAGTTGCAGAATATTAATAAGTTACACAGTTTGGGTACTTATGGGGGACTTTTACAAGGTAATGATGAAGCTTTCTCATCTGCCTTCTAATTTTAACTGCCTCCCTTCTCTTGCCCCTGTCAGCCAAGACTAAAATCAAAGTTTAATTATCCTTATTTGCTCTTGTACTGTGCATTAAGATAGAGTTTATCCAGTAGTCCAGCTGTTTTGAATATAATTAGTCTTGAATCCAATCTGCTGTAAAATAATCCTTTTGGGCAAAGAAAGGGGAACTGTGGACATTGTCTCCAAAGATACCAAATTTTACATTACTCATAAGAGTTATAGATTTCCTCTCTCAATTCAAATACTGTGAGTTTTATGATAAAGTGGAGGAATTGAATTACAAATCACAGGTGTCTTTGCTAAATCATGTCTGCTTTAGGACATTGGTAAAATGGTATGATTTCCATGGTGGTAGGGCTACACTTGAAGTCACAGGGAAAGATGATCCTTGATCACTATAAGCAACACATCAAAGATCACATTGGAACATTTGGAATGTAAGTAAAGATGTCTTCCACTGTAGTCAGAGAAGGCTTGGATTTTTCCCAATTCTTCATTCAGCAAGCATTCCTGGAGAGGTTTGTGATACCAGAAACACTCAAATTATCTGGTATGAAGTTGTAGATAAGATTTTATAGTCCCTACCCTCAAGATACTTGAGATTTAGAGAGGAGATCGTATTCTGTGGTTTCCATCCTCTAGCAGTGCTTGTATGCAGGGTTGAGTATTTTTTTCCAGCAAAGTGATCAGCTAGCTGTAGGTCTAGGCCTGAAGTGGCGACAGCCTGGCCAATCCAATTTTAGGACAATCTACTCATCTCTTCTGCCCTATGTTCTCCATACCATTTTCGATGGAAACCAGCCAAGCCCCAAAGGTGGCTGATCTGAAAGAGCTGAATGGAAATGAGCAGTAATTTCCAGCACCAAATTACTTCACTAATTTTATAGGGAACAGATGCAGTGGTGGACATGGCTCCTATCTCTAGCATTCTTTGTGAACAGAAGTTAGTTGTTCTGCAGTATCAAGAGCAAGAGGTTAACCTGATCTTCCTATTGAATATTAGCTTCTTGAATTTTCAGGTCTACTAACATTGCTTGCAATAAATGATGCCTTTCTTCTGCTGCTTTTGATTGAAGAACACTAGAAATCAGTCAGGGAGCAGGTGCTGCATTGTGTTAGATTAACACTGATTGAATTCTTACACAGCCAGCTGATTGAGGCACGTGTTCTGCAAGCTTATAAGTCTGAAAACACTAGGTTGCAACCAGGAGGGTATTTTGCTATATAACTTCCCTTAAATAACACCTTCAAATTCATCAATTCTGTCAGCTAGGGTTTAGACATCTTGACCCACTCTAGAATGGTGCCCCCAATGAAGTACCATAATGAGAATCTGAAAGAAGAAAGATGATCTTAAAGTCTGTTTATTTTCTCAATGAGTAGAACCATGTTGAAGCAATGAAAAGAATCTGATATCCATGAGATATAGGTATCTCACTGGATGGCCCTGAGCTCACTTGTTCTACAGCTCTTGATTTGCTGACAAATGAAAGATCCTCACTGTTGGCACCAAATACTTGAAGTTTCTGGAGACATCTAGTAGGCTTCATTTATGGAATTGTCCAACCAGTGCTGTACATGAAGGAAATGATTTCTTAAAATTTGTTATCCTGGGACCCGGGAGATAGCATGGAGGTAAGGTGTTTGCCTTTCATGCAAAAGGTCATCGGTTCGAATCCCGGTGCCCCATATGGTCCCCCGTGCCTGCCAGGAGCAATTTCTGAGCATGGAGCCAGGAGTAACTCCTGAGCACTGCTGGGTGTGACCCAAAAACCACAAAAAAATCTGTTATCCTACGTCATAACTGTGCATTATGTAAACTTTGTGGCACTTTAGAGGCTGTCCCACTAAAAAGGAAATTTAGTTAGTTTCTAGTAGAAATTTTCAGATGATGACACAATTGCAAGCTAATCTTGTGAACACCAACACACTTTTTGGGGGGGGGGGGAATTTGGGTCACACCCGACAGCGCTCACGGGCTACTCATGGCTCTATGCTCAGAAATTGCTCCTGGCAGGCTCAGAGGACCATATGGGATGCCAGAATTTGAACCACCGTCCTTCTGCATGCAAGACAAACACTATCTCTCCAGCCACACCAGCACACTTTTTACACCAGAACTTCTATTATGTTTGGAAGGGCTTCAGGAGCCCCAAGTCTCACATGCCCTTCTGAATGGAACAGATATAACTAGGATGCTCTTAAGTGCATTGGATCATCATTCAGTCATTTGCATTTTCATTTAACTGATTTCCATCAACATTGGTTTTGAAACAGAAAAAGGTCTGGCAAGGAATCTTGTACATAATTTTCAAGAGTCAAATGGGGTTTCTGATATCCCCTTAATTTGTACAGTATCTGGAAGGCTAACATGATGAGCATTGCAGAGTAGCATCTGCCACCTAGTGATCCTTGTTTAGAGATGCTTCCTTTCTGTGTGATTTCTATTGTGTCACTTGCATTGCACTAATATAGAAGCCTCAGGTTTATACCACTACCATCTGTGTAGCCTACAGTCAGTGTGCTAAAAGCTAGTTCATCTTTTTGATGTTCCAAAAAGATAGTGAAATCACCCAAAAGATTTAGGGATGCTTATTCCTCCCATTGTTTGTCTACAAAGACTATTCAAACAGACATCTCACAAACCCATCTCACTACATCTTATTCTATTCCCCATTAAAGTAAAAGTAGCAGAGCTGAAGCATTGACTAAAGTGGTGGAGCCAATGCCTAGTGTATAAGAGAGACCTAGATTTGATCTCTACCACTGTATGGTCCCTTGAGCAGCAAAGAGCATGTCATTACTCACCATAATTCACCAGTAATTCACTCAATGAATGAAGTATTCCCAAGAACCACTGGATATGGTCCCCCAAACAAACAAAACTATCCAATGAGCAAACTACCAATGGCTTCTAAGCCAGTTCAAAATCATACCAATTCTTGAGGTAAAGCTAGAAATTGGAGTTACCAAACTTGGGTCCACTGCTCTGATTTAGAAAAAAAAAATTACTCAGTGACAATCAGGAAATCTACCTTATTGAAATAAATAAGCAAAAAAGTATTCCTAGACTCTGAATTGTTTTAGCACAATTGTTCTGAGTTGTTCACTTTTGGATACATTGGGTCAGATGATCTCACTTAATGACATGATGCTCATTATTATCCTAAACTGTATCCAGGACTATATCACACGTGATAAGTCCACACACAGATATATCATATTCCATCCTATTCAGTGAACAATTGAACAAATGTATATGCAAGTGAAATGAATAAAATAATGGCTTGGTAGACTGAATACTTCATTATGTGTCTTCCTAAAGGCATATATTTGGAGAAGTAAGTCATTAATTTTATGCAATATTCTTAGATATTCTCTTACACATATTCCAGTAGGATAGATCTAATGAGATCTGGAAAAATGTAGTACCTTGTCTAAACCACTGATCCTCAATGTGTGCTTATCAAACTAGCAATTTAAGCATTGTCTGTGAACATCTTAGAAAAGCAAGTGCTGACTATGCACTAGTTCTTCAGGAATATAGGAGAAACTGTGGTCATGGGACCAAGACAGCCATGCCGTATAGATTATAACAATGCTTCCAGTGGATTTAGAACTGCTGGCCCCAGTAAAATGTAACCCCACACTGCTGTGTGCTATAAGCCAACATTAGCCAGTGTTAATCTCACATCAGAAATGGGTTTGGCTTTGCGACTAGAACTGTATAGTATAGAAGGTAGGCACTTGTCTTGTATGTAGTTGACCTAGATTCAATTCCCAGCATCCCAGATGGTCCCCCAAGAACTTCTGGGAGGAATTCTTGAGTAGAGAACCAGTAATAACCCCTGAGTATTGCCAGGTATGCCCCCCAAACAAACAAAAAGAAATGACTCTGGCTTTTAGTGGTACTTTGTGTATACATTGGTCCCATGTTATAGTACCAGGCATTTCTCTCAATGTTGGATAGGAACACTACTGTGCTATTGGTGTTTGCAAATGTGCCTAAAGACATTCTACAGATTTCAGTTCTCTTTTAACTTTTTATGAAGTTAACTCAGCAATAGACAAATGTCCTATACATCATATGAAGCTGTTATTGGGTGATTAAAAATTGCTTTAAGGATCAGTAAATTGTGCAATGACTCACGGATAAGTAGGGCCAAGCCAGATTTAAACAATAAGTATTCTGATTCCATAGTGAACTTTAATTTTATGCAAATCTCCTCTTCATATCTCATGTTGTCTCCTCACTGCCCTCTAGAATATGATTGTTAAATATGAACTAATGAAGTTAAATCATCACATACAGTTAAGCAAATTTTCTTTTGTGCCTTCTGACCACTGTGTTTGCTTTAAAACCAACAAATAAAGAAAATTGAATGTATTTTTCCCCTTTTTCAATAACCCTAGCTCAGAATGGATTGGTTTGGCTGTCCACACCATACTTTCATCAATATACAGAGGGTTTACCTGATTCTTCAGAAAAAAAATTGTAGTATCAGTCACCCAAACCATCTTTTCCCTTCAGAAACTCATTCCAAATCAGTGAGAAACAAAAATGTGCCTCCTCCAAGTCAAGAAATCTTTCTGTATAATGCAGTGAAAACTCTAGTTTAGCAATCAAATTATCTTTCAATTAAAATGATTCTGCCAAGTGTTTTCTTTGTATGATGTGAACATAGACTTAGACCTGTGTTTAAAAATAATTTTGGATCCTAAGTTACAGCTAGATGTGGCAATCAAGAAATCAATTACGTGCTACCTATAATCCAAAGGAACATGAGAGGCGCTGTAGTAACACCCTGTTTCTCACAATACACAGAAAGGCTCTGTTTTTGCACTTTGAATCTAACAGACACTGTATGTTGTGGAAAACAAAACTGTAGATTCCACTTAAACAAGGTTATTTGGACTGACCCACCTGGAATAGCAATGTCATTTTTTAATTTTAGGCTAACCTAAGTAAAGCTTAAAGAGGATAAACAGGCACCTGTTCTATCACAGTCTATAATTCAAGAGCTATTGATAATCATCATATTAATATCCTGATATTTCTAATGGGATTGCTGAGAATCAGGCAAACTTTTCACTTTCCCCAGGGTTTACAGATGATTTGCTAAGGACTGGATTATGGTCACCACTTGAATGAAAATTTACTTCCTGGTCAATGAGCATGAGAAATACAAGC